>JAGXOD010001377.1:2660000-2812500 GCA_020368025.1 Brachyhypopomus occidentalis
CCCCTTACCCTTTGCTGTCAAAATTTCATATACATCTTTCACTTAATATATCAATTTGCTGGCAATTTTACTTCCTTCATTTTTGAAAAAACTTGGATTATATACAGATATGTAGCGAATATTAACCACTTAATACAGTGTGCCATACTATCAACACAGATAAATAAACCGCTCTCCACCACTTGAAGTCTAACCCAAAGATTAGTCACAGTAAAAACAGTATAAGTTTGCACTGGATGCAAAAGGCTGTGGTAGATTGAAACTCCATCTGTCATCAGATCCCCTTTATCTGATTACATCCACACAAATTTCAAGCAAACCACGGAAGCTTAACTCAAAACACTTCTCAGTGCACGATGGTGTCAGATAAGGAGCGGTAGGAAGGCAGGCTGAGCTGGCATGTACACGACTGAGCATGCAAAACGTTGGTCCTCGTCACCAACCTGGGTTGTTGCAACAGGTTAACGAGGGTGGTCAGGAAACTGTTCATTATAGCAGCGTATCTCGCTGTTTTCCTACAGAATGTTCACATCAATTAGTGTGTGTTCTCTAACAAAGTGCCATGAATATTCATGCGAGTTCTCACTCTCAGTAATAGATCACAGTCACATAGACAAAAGATGGTGGTTTCTTCATGGAGTTTCGCTAAAGACTATATGTAACACTTTTATTCCCTAAAGCTGACGGCTTCACAATGAAAAACAACGAAACGAAACTAAATGGAACGAAAAAAAGATTTTTTCTAAAATCTTCAGGAGACCACATATTTTAGCTTCTAAAATCCAATGATTTCACCTGGACATCAGGCATAAGAATGTATGTATCTTCCTGTGTTACTTTAGTTCACAGAGAAATGTAAAACCAGAGTAACCAACATTTAGGTTTTAATAAGGAACTTTATAAGTGCCAAAGTCCTCAAAAATGTCCATTTGCATATATTGCAAACCACGGGAACTTTATTCTTTGCAGAAGCTGACTCTCAAGAGCTGAAAAGAGGAAATACTCAAACGCCAGCTATTATAAAAAGCATCAGCCCATGTGAACAAATAAAGCATCTTAAAGTCATGAGTCTTTAGTCAAGGGCTAATTCATAAACGCATTCAGATTTATAGCACTAATCCTGATGTTGGACAATCAGTATGTGACCTTAGGTAACCCCCCAGTGCCCTTTGCCCTCTGCCCTCTGCCCTCTGCTGCAGGCCACGTAAGCAGTAGCTGTAGATGTTCTTACCGTGCTGCTCATCACATGTCCATACAGGCTGCCGCCGACTAAACTGTTTGTCATCTCAAAGTGTCTCCAGACAGACACGCAATGGATCTCTTGGACTTATTGCCTCAAGTTTTAGACAATGCATGACTTCGCACTTCTACAAACACACACACTCTCTCTCTCTCACACACACACACACACTCTGTCATACTGACTTTGTCAGTCCAAGTCACACTCTGAAGGCATCACCTTTAGCTTAGAGCACCTTGAAGTCTGAAAGTGTGAATTCCTTCCGATTAAATGCGTAAAAAGGTGAACAGCAGAGGAAGCTCACGGTTAATCTCACAGAGGAAGACAGTGAGAGATTACCTCTCACGCCTATTAGCGTGGACATGTATATGTGTGTGAGAGCATGTCCTTGTGAGGTCCACAGATGCCGATTATTCTTATGGATCGTTTTACAAGTGCATGACTGCCATATGCATGTGTGAGTACGTGGGTGTAAGTGTGCTCCTGTGTGTCTGTGTGGGCATTCAAGTGTTGTGTGGTACCTTTGAGGGGATATTGATGATTCAGTGAGTGTGAGCGTGTGGGAAGGGATGTGAGTGGGTCTCATGGGCTGGATCTGACCTTTGCTCGGAAACTAGAGTTTGGAATATTTATTTACTTGACACTATCAAATGTTGCCTCACACGTATGCACCTCTGGATAACACATGAATATACAATAGCACGGCCCACACTGAGAACTATAGCAAAATAACCCTAGTATATGTTTTAATCCAAAATGGAAATAAACAAAAGGCAAAGAACCGTAAAGAAAACATAATAATCATGCATTGCATGTATGAAAGCGAATGAAAAACACGCGAGTAAAGAGGCATGTGACGTTGATCTCTCAGCGAAAGGCTCAATGCACTGGACTGTACAGTTGAAATACAGAAAGTAAAGGCTGGGATCAATGTGTGCAGCTCAGGGGAGGGACAGTCGACGCACACATGCTTCTCAGCACAGACTGAGATGTTTACAGTAAGGAACTGCACCCAGTGGCCCTACGGCCGTCCCACAATGGCCGCCCAAGCGGTGACATTGCAATGTGACAAACACAAGGGAGCCTTCTTCACATAAGTCTAGATGCTCTTCAGGAAATCGATGGTTAAAACCTAGAATATGCAAAACAACTGTCACCTCAAAGAGCACACAGCCATTTATAGACTGATTTGGAAGATGCTCAAACTTGCAGGCCCCTTATTGGTTTGATTCAGCGTTGCTGGGTTTTCTGTGTTCATCGCAGACTGCACATGTGGCGGAGGGCACAATACAGATATAATATGGAAAGCAGTGGTGAAATAATGATAAAACCGTGAGGTGGGGGGCTGTGATTTACGTCTTCGTGCAATGTTTGAAATTGAAGTGTAATCAGTAAAAGAAGCTCTTGATCTGATGAAAGATGCCATCAGTTCAGATGATGACAGGAAGGCTTTGCTGTTTTGATTCTGGTTTTCGTAGAATCTCCGAGCCTGCAGCAAATCAGAGATCACACAAAGCCTTCGATTGTTTTTTTCAGCAACAAGGCAAATTTGCAGCAACGGATCCTTGCAATGAGTTTTTGACCATTTACATTAAATGCCAGCACTTACAAGAACAGGCCTGCCATTCAGACAGAGAGTGAAGAGGGAGAAAGGGTGAAACTCTGAGGTGAGTGAGGTGGAAAAGGAGTGGGCTACGAGCTCTGCCTCTCCTCCGCCACTTTACTTTCAATTCTCTCGTAATTTCTACATCCTCAGCAAGCGACGGCTCGCTTACAAACAGCTCGATAGAGGAAGGCAGTGAGTGGTGGGTCTGAGGAAGGCGGCCTAAAGGGGGAACTCAGAGATGTGTTTTTTTTTTCTTTATTAGCGTATGTGTTTCTGAAACTCACGAAAGGAAATGAATTTTTAAATGCACCGCACTGAACCAGTTGAAGGAGCTTTGGTGTTTTAATGAAGTCATGTTGTTGTAAGAAGCCACACTGCCATCTACTGCTGACTGACAAGCTCAAGATTATTCTGAGCCTCTGACTGATTCTAACACTGTTCTTCTGAGCATGAACTATGTCATTCAGATAAAGACATAATCTAGGACAAACCCTCAGTAGAAAATATGGCAATAGGGTAAAAATGATGGACAATAAACATGTTCACCATCCACTTATGTGTACCATACACACATACGCACACACAGCACAAATTACAGTAGGTGCTGTAGTATTACAGCTGTGGGAGTAATTAATGACTTACTGTTCATCCCCCACCTTCTTTATCCACTCCACATCACACTGGGCACAGGTAGAGCTCACATCCTGAACCACAAACACAATATATATGTATTCTGTACATATACACACTATATACAAATGCACACAAGCGAATGTACACAAATGTGTGTGTGTGTACAAACCCGTTGTCTCTGGTTATTCTGAAGCTCTCGTAGCTCCTCCTGCAGTCTCTCACACTCCGCCTTCAGCTCCTCCTCCCTCTGACATGCCCCCTGAGCCTCGTGCCGCGCCCCTTCAAGCTCCGCCTCCAGTCGTTGCAGTTTGAGATCAGATAGAGTGTCCAAACTACGGGAACTCTGGAGGGTCAAAGCTGGGCAGTCTAATCCTGGTGTGGAAAAATATACATGCATATAAGGTGCATAATAAGCAGACATTTATCCTCACCAGCCAATGTCTCTTTGAAAAAGAAATACCTGTTGTTTTTGGTTATGCATATTAAACACAAAGCTGCATATCAAAGCTGAAGGATACCCTCTCATGCTCAGTTACGCAGTATCAAACCTAATCATTCTCATTTTACTCTATATGCATTTGGCACACACACATACACACACACACACGCCTAACGCATGCACACACACACACACACACACACACACATACGCCTAGCACCCCCCCCCCCACACACACACACACGCCTAATGCGTGCACACACACACACACTACTGACAGAAAAACATGCACGCAGTCCTCAAAGCAGCAGCTGCATTTCATCCTACAATATCCTGTATGATGTCCACTTGAACATCAAATGTCTTTCATTCATTCATTTGATTTGCCTTTGATCCTTGCCAGTTCCGGACGAAAGCAAGCCGACAGTCGCTGGGGGGAATAAACCGTCTGAAATAAACAAAGCCCCCCCTTATAAGAGGTGCATCACAGAACCCTTTGGGTTCATTTACAGTTTTTTGCTGTCGCTGAGATCCAAAAACTGGTACAATTTGGGAAACCACTAACTGGGGCACTAAACCGTAAGCACATTCTCCGCCATTCTCTCTATTTGGAAAACACTTCCATGCAAGTGTCACACCCACCAACCAATTATCCAAACCCAGTCCTCACAAGCAACAACACTTCTGATTTTTACAAATCTTTAATAATCACAGCCTGAGCCCTACAAAGAGGTTACAAGTTGCATATCTTGGATTGCACAAGAATGGAGTCCAGTACTGCACAGAGATAATTAGGAAGAGAACGAGATTGAGGAAGAGGACGAACATCCATAATGGATGAGATCAGAGCCACTTCGGTCAATCATGGGTTAAGTTTTCTGGAGGAAAGGGATCCAGCCTAATCTGTGCTTCTACACTGTAGCATCATCCAGACATATCAAAATTAGAATGGATAAGTAGACTTAGCATACTTAGCATACTTTACCTAGCAGTAGCATACTTTACCTAGCAGTAGCATACTTTTACCTAGCAATAGCATACTTTACCTAGCAGTAGCATACTTTTACCTAGCAATAGCATACTTTACCTAGCAGTAGCATACTTTACCTAGCAGTAGCATACTTTACTTTACCTAGCAGTAGCATACTTTACAGTACAGTACATGCAGCATGTTTTGCTGTAGTGTTCATGCAAAACCAAAATAAACCTTACCCTTGTAATTGTATTTTACTTTATGGTGTACATGTACTGACTATGCATAAATAACCTGTATATTTGTGAATATTCATGTATATGTGAGTACCTTTACAGCAGACTACACACGGAACACTCAAACACATGGTAGTAGTGTTTTCCATTTGTCACATCAGTGTGTAGTTGTCACATGGTAAAGGCTGTTCATCTGATATGTGTGTGTAGAGTTTGGATGCAAAAATATGGTTTTGGCGAGAGTTGAAGGAGTTTTGGTTGAAGTGTTTGCTTTTTCCAAGAGTGTGAGATGTTTTGCATGTTGTGTGTGGCATTGGCTGCTGTGTGTTAAGTTTTGACAAAAGTAGACATACTTTCAGAAACTGGATCTTAGCATCTGCAAAAAACTGTAAGCACACATCATTACTGACATCATCACCTTCAGCAGCAACATACAGTGAGCCTATTTGCACTCGGTCAGTGAAATTGTGGCAACTGCACTATGAAAATGCAAAGTATGCTTTGCTGTCCACTTACTGATACGGTATTTTTGTGTCCTATGCCACACAATATTGACTTCATGCCTATTTCGTACTGTAAAACAATACTGCAATGGACATCACAGGACAATGTGTCTTTGGTCAGTGTGGTGGCAGCATCACGTGTGTAGCCATTGGCCAGATGGGTGGTGTTCATCATCATGCCACCCTTGGTCCCTCCAGCACTGCCCACATCATCACCTTCCTCAACACAGAGCACAACACACTCACTCTCTATCATTAACGGGATGGACCAGGTCTGTCCAGGTCTGTTGTTGTCTGGCCCAATGAAAGTTTCCACTCAACCACAAAACTGGTTCACTGATTACCCACTATTTGCTCTGCTTCACCTCCACCATACTCACAATTCCTCAGTCCTACTGAGTTCTTTTTGGTATGGAGGTGGTTGCCAACCCCACCATCGTATATCCCTTCTCCAGGCGATGGAGGAAGCTTGTGGTGACATTGATGGGGAAGCATGCCAGGGGTGGATACATCACTCCAGAAGGTCCTTCCCCCACTGTCTGGCCAGAGAGGACATCAGCTGTGTTGATGATGAGATCTTGTAGCAAGACCCAAATACGAGACAATATGGACCCTAAACTTGAATGTCAAAGTTTTTTTTTGTTATCTGTGTATTACAGTATATACAGTATGTGTTGCAGTACTGTTCATGCAAAAAGGAAAATAAGCATTCCCCTTGTAATTGTGTTTTACTTTATGGTGTATATGTACTGAATTTTAATATGTAACCTGAATATTTGAGAATATCCATGTATTTTTGAGTACTATGACAGACCTTAGCAGCAGACTACACACTGAACACTCAAAAACGGTAGTAGTGCTTTCCATTTGTGTGTAGTTGCCATATAGGAAAGGTCCCTGTTCGTCTGATATTTTGAGATAGAATGCAAAAATACAATTTTGGCAAGAGTTGAAAGAGTTTTGGATGAAGTGTGAGATGTTTTGCGTGCTGTGTGCGTGGCTCTGGCTGCCGCGCGTTACGTTTTCACAAAAGGAGACATAGTTGCAGAAATTGGGTCTTGGTTGCTGCAAAAAAAAAGAAGCGCGATGGCTATGGCTGCCTTGCACATGACGCGTGCGAGCTGCGGCACAGCCAGGGGCGTGTGGCGTGCACGGAGCGGCGGGCCAGCAGGCCTGGGCACCGGCCCCGCCGCCTCCTCCTTTCAGCCTGCCGAGCATGATGCCTCGGCGAAGGAGGACCGGAGCGTCGGCCGCGTCTCCCCCGGCGTGGGTGCTGTGATTCAGCTGCTCATAAAGGAACAGTCCTTGAGCTCATACTGGCTCCTATTGTGATGGTTCAGCAATAAGCAAGTATGAACTATCGCACGCCCACACGCGCCTGCACAGGCTGGTTTTTCTGGCTTTTTTTGTTTTTTTTGTACCTCTGCACTCTAGATTTCACTTTGTCCGTTCTTAAGCCCAAAGTAATCTCTCGTATAGTGCATAACAGGACTGCCCCCCCCAGCCCCAAAACAGGTGCAAAGAGCTGGTTAAGCTGAATTTGTAGATTTCCAGATTGGATAGCTGGAGCCAACTATTGAGAGAGTCGGTTCTGTCTTCAGCACAAGGGCCAGGGGTTGAAGGGTCATAACTCCATTGATGTATTTAACTGCGAGGTTCACTGTTTATCCTGACCATAGAAAGTGAGTGGGGAGGCCTGTTTCCAGTGCATTCAAGCATAACATGGACGGGGACAGCAGTAACTCCTGAAGGTGGAACCTTCCTCAGGGGAAGGAAGGGGAAGAAAGGAGCTCAGTATGCAGTAGCACATGCTATGAGTGAGCACCGCTGAGTGTTACAGGAGGTCACAACAACACAGAGCTACTGTATCTTCCATAGTGAAAACTGGTTGTAAATTGCTAGTTCATGAGATTCTCTTTAAATTCAGAGCAACTGTGAACGTTGAGATAACGTAGCTTAGCCAAGAGGATGCTACTTTGAACTTTGAGATAACCTAGCTTAGCCAAGAGGATGCTACTGTGAACGTTGAGATAACCTAGCTTAGCCAAGAGGATGCTACTGTGAACGTTGAGATAACCTAGCTTAGCCAAGAGGATGCTACTGTGAATGTTGAGATAACCTAGCTTAGCCAAGAGGATGCTACTGTGAACGTTGAGATAACCTAGGTTAGCCAAGAGGATGCTACTGTGAATGTTGAGATAACCTAGCTTAGCCAAGAGGATGCTACTGTGAACGTTGAGATAACCTAGGTTAGCCAAGAGGATGCTACGTCTGCTTGTATTAGCAGACTTGTGTCTGTAAAGGCTTTGCAGAGATACCTGACAACAGCTGATTTGCATGCAAGACAGGGCTAAAACACGCATGCGTACACGCACGCACACACACACACACACACACACACACACACGCTAAGCAGAGCAGGACTCACTGTGTGTGTCAGGACTGGCGTGGAGTTGCAGGTACTGCATGTCTTTACTGTGCAGCTGTGTGTTGAGCTTGTGGAGTGAGCTGTCTCGTTGCCTCACAGCTGTCTCCAGACTGTGGATCCGCTCCACGTGGTTCTCCACTAGAGACGTCTGTGTGAGACCAAGACAATACGGACAGGACATTAGGCAGAGGCCTAAAAAGACAGAGTTCTATGGCTAGAGACTTAAAAGCTTGTAAAGACTTATAAAGCCGAATAACCAAAACCAATGAATAGACTGAGAAAGGACATCACATTTCACGCTTTAATGCTTTGTAAGATGCCTAATGACTTTGGGCCAATAGCAAAAGATGAGAATGTGTACATGCCACAGATGATGGCTATCTGAACGTGTGAGTGTGGCGAGAGGCACAGATGCTCTGACGCTTACATCACGTAATTGACACAAATCCAGTCTTTTGACTACAGCCAAACACAAAGCCATTTGAGACACACAAATAATATCGACGGTGTAATTACGAGTAGACAAATATCTCAAAAGTAGAACTCAATGGTCTGCACTCCCGGCATAGCTGTATCAGAGGAAATTCATCTGGCACATCTTGCCCCTGTACCCAATTAGCAGCTATGCATAGTCCAGATTAATCAAATGGACACCTGGTTAGATTGAGGCCTAAAGCAGCTGCTAAGGCTACTTATAACTCCAGCCCGTGGTTTCTGAAGCCAAACTTAGCTATGGCTTTCAGAATTTTGTATGAATGTTTTAGTGAGTAGCTCATCTCAGCCTCACCATCTTGTCCAGGTCTCGTTGCAGATTGGTCTTCTCCATGTGTATCTTCTCGTAAGCCTGGATGACATCTTCCAACTGTTCCTCTCGCTCCTTACTCTTCTGAAGCTGAACGGCACACATAAGTGAAAAGTAACACCAGAGCAGGAACCAGCGCAGGATAAGGCTGCCAGTTCTCTGTATGATAACAGGAGCACAGACTTCAGAAACAATATAATAAGCATGGCCACAATTGCAGAATCTTTAAAAAAAATCAGAAAAAAAACTGAAGTAAAATGCCTCAGTCATGTTTTGTTGCCTGCACTTTGGTTGAAGACAAGATTCATATGCCTTCACAATGATTATCCCACTGAAAGCCTCTCAGCACTGATCTCCTGCCAGTTCCCACTCCTGGTCTGTATATCAGGCTCTGCTAACCCAGATGAAGGCAATTTATTTTAAAGTGCCCTGTGACTGAGCTCAGCTCCAGCTCGTTGTAACAGTCCTGGTGTGATGAAGTACAACAAACACTCGTGGGTGAGAAGCAAGGAGATGGTGAGGACCAGAGTGAGACCACAGCCCGACAAGGAGGGAGGTGAAGACTGAGGGGCGTAGTCCCAGGGCAATGAACATCAGAGAGGATGGGAGCTAGGAGCGGGAGCAGATGGGAGATCAGGCCGGGAACCGCCGGCTGGCTATGGAAACACGTAGCCGCCATCATGAAATGTCAAGAGGCTTCAGAAGTGGCTGAGCTGAGGCACAGCGAGCACGGGGGGGTTCTGATGTCATTGCATCAGCCCGTCACACGCAGGAGGCAACGAGGCTCCCTGTCTCCTGGAAGCCCAGCGGACGAACTGCAGATCCACCCTGCTGTGTTGCACCACGCAGTGTAATGAACTTCTCCTCTCACCTCATGAGTGAGGATGTTGATTCTCTGCTGCAGGTTACCATTCTCCGACTGGAGCAGGGCTGTGTCTTTGGGCTCGAAGGAGCAGTAGGAGTTTCTGTCATCGCCAAAGTCGCCAATCATGGGGAACTGCACAGAAAATACCATAGGTGATTCAGGGCAGCCTCTCCTATCTAGCAATAAACACATCATAATTAGTTTTCCATGTTTCAGCGTTACGCAAAGCAGGGCTTCAGCATACACCTTACTGTTTTTGGCAGTATATGGAATATATAATGTATATTCCTTATCATTAAATCCTGTCACACTGATTTAGGTGAAAAATTCCAAATCCTTCAGGCAGTGAAGCACAATTTTTGACAAATATTAAAATTTTGAGACACTTTATAAGAACTGTTTAAGAGGCATTGCAGAGAACCTCAACTCTGGTTATATAAACAGGTAGGAGATTTTATTACTGCAGTACCTCGTAAAATACATTGACAGAGCTAAACAAAAACCTAAAATGAAAACTTTTTTGTTTAGTAAAGCAAAATCTTTTTTTTCACTAAGATAAACTGGCTGAGAGTTTCTGAAAAGAAAGAGGAGCCCTGACAAAGCCACGGTCTGCTTCTGATTCCAGCACGATGTTAAGACTTGATAGAGAAGAAGTGAGCACATCATGTGAAAACATGCCTCTAAGCAATATTGCATTTGTCACTACCACAGGGGTCTTTGAGAAAGGGCTGCATAAGTCTGCTACCACGTTTCTCCCATTACTGAGTACTAAGCTATGGGAAGCTTTGGACGCTATCGCCGCTCCATCCTAAAAGACGCTGTTGTTTAGAAGCTAGCCTTGCTGGCACGCCTATGGGGCAGGCAGAGTTAAAGAGCTCTAAATGTGCAGTACAGGTCCATCAGCACCTGTCTGTAATACCACCATTAAACCGGCCCCTAATAGGCACCAGTCTGAACATCAGCAGTGTTTGTTTGCACTTATGACTTTATTTAGTTCTGTCACCCATGCTGAGGGAACTGAGGAATGAGACAGTCAGGGCAGACTCAAAGCTCCAGGGACGAGGTTAGAGAGATCATGGTCCAGTACAGCAGCGTGAAGAAGCCTTACTCAGCCTAGCTCTGCTACAGTGTGAGGAAGATTAATGATTCAATTTCAGGCACAATAAGGCAGGTGCTGCATTTCTCTAGGCACCCATTGGATAAGGAGTTTGTGGAACAATGCACAAGCATGCTGGGAGCAATTAAAGGTTAGTAAATAATTGGTCAGCCAAAGTATTGTGGTTGCAAACCCAGGCAAGCTGCAGTATTATGGGACCCATGTTGTATGCATGCGGGTGAGAGTATATGCTGATGAAGGACCTCTGTCTGAAACATCCTGTTTCTCTGGAAACCTTGTGTACTTCACCATAACTGAGTAATCTCTCTCTCTGTCTCGCTCTCTCTTGCTCTCTCTCTCTCTCTCTCTCTCTCCCTTCTCTCTCTCTCTCTTTCTCTCTCTCTCTCTCTTCTCTATCTCTCTTGATAGAGTCTGGATATATATAGGACTTGATATATATATAGGACAATAGGACCTGGAAGGGCATGATTGGGAGGAACTGTCACTCTGATCTGAACCTGAGTGGTGTTCCGTTATTGGACTTCTGTCACAGTCTGTCCATAACGAACACCATGTTTGAGCACTGAGGTGTCCATAAGTGCACATGGCACCCGGATATCTTAGGTCGCAGTTCGATTATTGACTTGTAGTCGTGTCGTCGGACTTGTCTCTGTGTGTCTTGGACACTTGGGTAAAGAGACCTGCTGAGCTGTCAACCGATCACCACCTGGTGGTAAGTTGGGTCAGATGGCGGGCGAGGATGCTGGACAGACCTGGCAGACCCAAACGTATCGTGAGGGTTTGTTGGGAACGTCTGGCAGAGGAACCTGTCAGAAAGATCTTAAACTCCCACATCTGGCAGAGCTTTGACCGCATCCCGAGGGAGACCAGAGACATTGAGTCTGAGTGGGCTTTGTTCCACCGAACAGACTGGAGCTGTGGCCATAAGGTTGTAAGGTCCGCGTCTCCTTTTTGTGGATGATGTGGTCCTGTTGGCATCATCGTGCCAGGACCTACAGCTCTCGCTGGAACAATTTGCAGCCGAGTGAGTGACGGCCAGGATGAGAATCAGCACCTCTAAAACTGAGACCATGGTACTCAGTCGGACAAGGGTGGAGTGCCCTCTCTGGGTTGGGAGTGAGTACTTGCCTCAAGTGGAGGAGTTCAAGTATATTGGGTTCTTGTTCACAAATGAGGGAAAGATGCAATGAGAGATTGTCAGGCAGATTTGTGCAGCAGCCGCAGTGTTGCGGACATTGTACTGGACCGTTGTGGTGAAGAGAGCTGAGCCAAAAGGCAAAGCTCTCGATTTACTGGTCAATCTACGTTCCAACTCTTACCTATGGTCACAAGCTCTGGGTAGTGACCAAAAGAATGAGATCGCGAATACAAGCGGCTGAAATGAGTTTTCTCTGCAGGATGTAAGGGCTCTCCCTTAGAGATAAGGTGCGGAGTCATCCGAAGACTTGAAGTAGAGTCGCTGATCCTCCATGTAGAGAGGAGCCAGCTGAGGTGGTTCAGGCATCTGGTCCTGATGCCACTTGGGCGCCTCCCTGGTGAGGTGCTCCGGGCATGTGCAACTGGGAGGTAGACCCCGGGGACACGGACACGCTGGAGAGATTATATCTCTCGGCAGACCTGGGAATGCCTCAGTATCCCCCCAGAAGAGCTGGAAGAGGTGGCTGGGGAGAGGGAAACCTGGGCCTCTCTGCTTAGGCTACTGCCACTGCAACCCGGACACGGATAAGCGGATGAAAATGGCTGGATGGATGAATATATATATGTGTGTGTGTGTGTGTGTGTGTGTGTGTGTCTTGAAAATGTAATATCTTGCAAAACATTGTAGCAATATTCTGTTCTGAAGTCTAAACTGAACATATTTCAATATTTGAAATATGTGGCATTTTTGTATGGGGTGTCTGCTCCTCCACACCCTCATCACTAAGGGAAGGAAGAATTGTTTATATACCACTGTGCTCCGGGCCAGCTGGGTTATAAATAAAGCTCTTTCATAGCACACGTCAGGGACTCAGCAGTGCTCTTAACGAGTCCTGTCTGATCCCAGACGTTATTATTAATGTCTCCCATGGAGCTCACCCTCTCAGTACCAATACGCCTGTTCATTTGTTCTGCCCCTCTGAGTGTTTCCTGATCGCAGCTGTTCTGCTGTGTAGGAGTCGAGATGCAGAAGGACATGGCTCATGGTCTCCTGCTCTCGATCTGTTGCCTCACTTACTGGGAGCAGCCCCACAGGCCCTCAGCATTACCTTTATCTCATAGAGCTTCAGCTTCCTCTTGATGTCAGTGTTCTCCCTCTCCAAGCCGGCCAGCCGGGTCTTGATGTCCTGGTAGGCGCTGATGAGGGCGAAGTGAGAGGCTGAATACATGTCCTCGGGTGAGGGCGACCCAGCCCAGCCCACTCCACAGCCATCCTCCTTCAGGCCTTCGGTTCCACCCAGCAAGCCCAGCTCGCCCCCAAACAGAGACTCCATCACTGCCCGTCCTCAGCCTGAGACAGATGGACAGAAGGAGACAGTGAGTGTGTGTGAGAAAGAGAGAGAGATAGAGAGAAATGTTTACACGGACGCGAGATAAAAGTTAGGCGTCTTGCGGAGCCGTTCATGTCTGGTATGCTTTCATTAAGTTCAGCTTCCAGTGGCAGGTGTTTCCGCATTGCTTCACCCTAACCTCCAGTCTTCTGTGTTTGTCACACTTCATTAGCCTCAGAGGTTTGGCTGATGTGGATGCAACAGCCTTGACAGTAGCGCACAGCTTTCCCCACAGCTGGCCAGCCCTTGCAGGCCTTGTCTGCATGGCATGGATGGTTGCTGTGGGGATCCGGTGGGAAGAAGCCATGAACTATTCAGTGAAGACCACAGGCACAGCTAGTTAAGAGGAATGAGGTGTCAGGTCTCCCTCAAGCAGATGCTGCTCATTAATGCCATTAAAGAGATGTTGCTATCACCTAGCAACTACTCAACAGGCTCCTTAACGCAAGAGTAGATGAACCCCGTGTCAACCGACAACATCGATCAAATTCATGGTCAAAGGACCCTGAGCACTTATCAAACCATGTAAGAGAGCCCTATTGATTTGACTTCACGGGCTACTGTATTTAGGGCTCAGCCATGTGCTGTTGAAGTATGCTGGATCAAATAAATACTGTAAAGTCTCCCTGGAGAGTTCAAGTCTTGCACAGTGGCTGCTGGTTGCCATGGAGCTTGGGGCGGGGCTTCAGCATACAGCTCCCCCCCCACCCACCCACCCTGCGGCATGCTCGACTCCTCCCCCCTCAGGCATCGCGCACAACCGTCGGCTCACGACGGACCGCGTCCGGTGCACTCTAATTCCTGTTTACAGACGACATCCCTGCACCAGCCCCAAGGCAGGTCAAGAGGAACGGAGATGTCATAACAATGGCTGCAGCAAAGTTGGGGGGCGGGGGGTAGATGGGACACCCTCAAATACATCACATGCCGTGTAGAAGATGAGATGGAGATGCATGTAGCATCAGGCTATCCATCTGATGTGGTACGGAGGTGTGAAGAGAATTCACTGCACACAAAATGAGTCAGCCATCCTTGCTCACTGAGCTATTTTCGAGCGCTTGCGTGTGTATATACTTTATATGTACAAAACTCCTTTGCCAAGATTTCTCCTCACGCTTCCACTCCCTCCTGCTCCTCCTGCAGGGGTAATCCAAAAGAACACCCACACAAACACTGATCCATTTGCTCAGGCAGGGGTGAACAGCATGGACGCTGAGAGGAAGGGAGAAATAGCTGATACTGATGAGGGGCAACATGTGGAGGTGCTGGCCAGATTGTAATTTCCGGGACATTTGAAATCTTGATATTAATCTGCACTCATCTCAAAGTCTGTGTGGCACTCCTGCTTCTGTGGGGTTGATGACTGGTCTTTCTATGTTATGGCCAACATATATATTGTTGAACTAAACACTCAAAAACCTTTATTCATTTACATTTACATTTACATTTACGGCATTTAGCAGACGCCCTTATCCAGAGCGACTTACAAAAAGTGCTTCATTGTTTTACTCAGAAATTGTTTTATTCATCTTATCAATGCAATGATATTGGAGAGTTTGCTAGCATGCATTAATGCATTGATTACAATACAGGACTGACATCTTGTCAGAGCACAAAATTATGTCAGGATATGAGGTAAGGTAGCAGGATGGGTGTGTTTCTTACAATTCTCTCTCTCGCTCTCTCTCCCTCCCTCGGTTCTTTCTCGCCCCCTTTCTGCTCTTTCTCTCTGAATTTGTCTTGCTTGTCTCTGCCCCACCCTCTCCCTTTCTCTCTCCCTCCGTTTTCCTCCCTCTCCCTCTCCTCCAGGTTAGAGGCTCATTAAGGGTTTTAGGTCCTCCAGAGTCCCATTAGGAATCCCACTGTCCTTCAGTGCCATTAGAACAACCATTGTAGGGCACGGATAAGCAGCATTGGACATGCACACATACACATATGTATGCACACGCACGTACAAATACACACACACACACAGACACACACACACAAAGGCATGCACACACACAGACACACACACACAAAGGCATGCACACACGCACGCACACACACACACACACACGCACGAGCACACACACACACACACACACACGAGCACACACACACGCACGAGCACACACACACACACAGAAATAAAAAAGTAATATCTATGAAATATGGACTACACAAACATAAATTGCTTTACTTAATTTAAACGCATCAAAGCATGTCAGTTTAAACATAATTATCTAACTATTAAATTTGATATTTTCTGGATTTTAGGTTTTGGCATCCAATGGGACTAAGAGACACATTTATTTTTGATTTATAAAATTCACATAACGTAGTATAGTACCATACAGTAAGAGTGTTGAAGTGTTGAATGTATAATGAAGTGTGAATGTATTTTTCCACAGTATTTTTGTTCATACAGAAAGGAAATACAGTATATGTTTTTCAAAAAGTGTAAATGGAAAAAATCACATTTACTGTAATAATAAAAAGAAGCTAAAAATGTCATATGTTGGTAAAGATTTATTACATACATTAAATGTAAACTACATTTTACGTATATACATTTATAAATTTGTACGTTTCAGTTTTATGACCTAATAGTGTTTCTATTAGCCCACATTTTTGATCAAACCAAGCTGACAGCACACCAGTCCCAGCCATTTGCAGTTCTTGATTGCTTGGCTGAGGTTTATTGGGAGCTCGGATGGAAGACAAATGTGGCCCATCTGGTGGGTTTGACTGGTTGAACATTCACCAACCTAACCGACAGCCGCAATTTGTTAGCATTGTAATGAACAATACAGGGAGAGGGACACTTGTCCGGAGAGCTGGGGTGATTAGAGGCTCTCTGGCCTCCTGCATGCTACACGCACAATGCATCAATGGGCCTTCAGCTAGCATGATGAGGACACTTAAAACAGCCGCTCTATTAGAGAGCCCAGAGTTCTGCTCACTCTGATTTGATTGCGACTGCTGTGTCTGGCTGTGGTTCAGTGTAAAATTCTTCTTGATTGCTTCGGCTAATAAAGTATTTAAAGGAAGCTGTGATCTCTTATCTGTTCTGCTTTAGGGCTTTAATGACAAAGGTGTAAATTAATCACCCAGTTAACCTCTAGAATGTAAATTACTATTACACTGGGATTCAAATGGAAAAAGTTGACATGGATATTTCCACATATGTTCCATAATATATGCACTGTACTATAACATTCCTCAAATATGTAGGAACTGTGTGCAAACTGTCCAGAACACAGGGTAAAGAAATGGCACAAACGTGATCTATTCCTTACAAGTCCAGATCTGTCCAGTTTGGGCACAGCAGCGGAGGACAGCGCCTTTAGGGAGATCAGATTTCTGCTCACCTGGTGTAGCAGGCAAGGCAAGATATTAACAACTCCAAGGTCATAGCTTCGACCACATGTACTGTCACACCACTAAGTGTGTAAGTAGCTCTGGATAGGACCACCTGCCAAAGCCTGAAAATGTAAATTTAGATACGTTTCATTTTTAAATGTTGCCTTGGGCAGTGTTGTCTGATAAAGATACACATGAGGTGGCATATTTATTTTAAGCAGTGAAAATATGTGCAGATTAGGAATGTGTGATACATATGGCATTGGCAGGAGACACAGGGTATACCACAAAGTCCTGTCCAGTCTGAATGTGCATATGCACAAAACATAAAAAAATTCACAACTAATGCACTGATTGCAATGTGTTAAAAAATAAATGAGAAAGCATCTGTCAAAGACGGTTCATTTTCACTGAGTCTACCTTCAGACACATGCACACACACACACACAGAGTGGAGGAATTCACAACAATATCTGGAGACAATTTTCATTCTTTTGTTCATTAAGAAAACGAATTGTTCATTCTAATACTCAGCACTGATCCCTGTGTTAGATCCCAGACAGGGGAAGAACTGTAGGATGTGACCTCTCACCAATAATAACACTCTACCACACACACACACACACACACAGTGATGGGCAGGGGTTTGGGTTGCCTGTCATGAACTACTCATGAGCCTTAGAAACCATCAAACTACATTGATATGCTCAATATTAGTACCTGCTCAATATTAGTACCTCCTCAACTCAGGGAGCTTCACCCAAATCTGGGAGGGGTGGGATTAGATCATTTATGATGGGAGCTTGGGCACAGTATTAGAAAGGGCGGCACATACATATAACATGTAAAACAAGAAAAGCTTCAAACTACATATCTGGATGTAGACGTGTGTGTGTGTAGCCCCCAGCTACCATGTGGGTCCCACCCCTGTGGTTGATGGGGAGGGGTCTGGAGTATTTAAAAGGGCTACTGGCTGCCCAGAGATGAGAGAAGAGCAAGAATCCAGTGGTGAACCAGCTCAGTTATGCTGGATAATGCATTGACTGGTAATGTGAATGTTTCTGTGATGCTATGACTCAATAAAGACTTGTTTGTACATAGTGCAGTGAGCCTCTGCTCTCTTGAGACTGATTGGTCATCACCGCACCCTGGTCATACCACAGCATGTACACACACTCCACCAGCGCCACAGCTGGCTCAGTCATTCATTAACAATGACCACATGTTTTAGCCTTTTATTGTTCTAGCTCACAGCTCATTGGGCTGATGGAGAATGCTGTGCTGACCGTTAGCAGGCTATGTGTCCCTCTTACACACTGTCTCTCTCTCTCACACTCTGTGTCCCTCTCACACACTGTCTCTCTTACACACACTTTCTGTCCCTCTCACACACTCTTTCTCTCTCGCACACACTCTGTTGTGCGTTGGCTCAGAAGTGCCAATGAGTTACTAAGCCTTTTACACACTGAGAGAAAGGTAGTGAAATATGACAAATCACTGACTCAGTAGAATAAACAGAGGAGAGCACCATGTCCTAGAAGGCTGCTAGATCCAATCTGCAGAGTGAGAAATAATGAGGCAAGACATGCTGAAAAGCTTGGCTAATGAGAAAAAAACATCAACACCTGCACTTTTCCATTACCTAACTGCAAAGGCATCATGAAGAAAACGAAAACCTCTTGATGAGCTGAAGTTTTAACTCAAACCAACAGCACTGATGGTCACTGATGGTGTTGCGATGTTTGGTCATCAAACCATTGTCTGTCATAGCTTTACCAAAAAAACTGCATTTATCCTTTACCTTCATACCAGCCACAGAAAGAACTCTAGTCATGAGTGAGGACATCTCTAGGCTTGTCAAGTGTTGATGATGTCACATTGATATATGAACTTCTCTTATCTCACTAGACATCCTGCGTATAACCTGAGACGTGACTCATTCAGCAGACAGCTGGAGACCCCTATGCATTAGATGCTTGTTTTGACCACATGCTTGTTTTGACTCATTACTCCAGCGTTTCCCCACCTTTCTTGATGTGGTGTGTAGGTGGATGGGGCTTGCATAGGCTGGCCATGCAGGGACAGGCAGCATGGGGCTCTGCTGAGGAAGAGAGAGTTGAGTGTGGTGGGCAGAGTGGAGCATTACGGTGTATTTTTACCAGAGAGTGGGAGTGAAGCACCGATACTACAGCTCCCCGCTGCCACCACCACAACTACGCAGAAAATGTTTCTGCATGGCCACACGCACCGTGTGGTAAAGGGCCGGTTCCTCAATGGAGGAAACGTGCCCGAGAAATGTATGCAAATGCACAGAATAGAACGGGAGAACAAATGTCAGGCATGGAGGTCAACGTGTGAGTCACACGCACATAATCAATGTGATGTGTGTCTTTGCAGAGCTGCAGGAGGAGGGAGGATGTCTGAGTGTCAGGTGGCTGATGTAAGGGAAGAATGCAAATTATTAGCCTTACTCCCACATGTCTCCCATGCTACAGGGGGGGGGGGGTTAGGGGTAGTGGTTGGGGGGAGTTCAGAGGAGTTTATTTTAAAAATGGTAAACTGACACATTAAAGGCATCTTAAAATACACATGCACGCCTACTCAACCATCTCCAATCTATCTGCTCCTGTGCACCTACAGTCTTTTCAAGGTCTTTTTTTTTTTTGGTTCTATCCATGCCCACCTCTAAAGCGCCATATCCACTCTCCAGCTGATACTAAAAGTTCAGCGTTGCCCCTCAAAAGAAGCTACGTTTCATTGTAGAGTGGATGTGAGTCATCAGTCTGTTTAGTTATTAGAACCCAGCTCATAATGTGGCTGTGTATCTCCCAGAACCCTCTGAGCTCACTCAGCTCTGAAATACATCAAACACACAGCTCCGTAATACTAACCCAGCTACCATCTCCTCAAACAGCCACACACACAGCCACACACAGACACAAAGGCACACATACACACATACACACACACACACAGACAGACAGAGTTGTAACTTTCATTTTCATCGTTCATCTTGCTGGAGATGAACTAAAAATCCTCTCACATTCCCATGCACCCTCCAAATGACACAGCAATGATTACATCAAACATGGAGAGAGTGAAATATGACTAGTTACAGATAGCACATATGCAGAAAAAACAACATACTGAGCATACTTATGAAATTACACACATTACACAGTGAAATTCAACTTGTGATGATTATCAGAACTCTGAACTCTGAAGTCTGGCTTGTTGACCTAACCTAGCGTTTTAGAGGTGTCAATCATTATTATTATATTCTAATTAAGCAGTTTGCAAAAATATGGTGTAGTGATGGCATTAACGCTTTATAACAAGCAGGAAACCATTCATACAATTACAGTATTTCACATTTACCATTAAATTGCTTATATAATCACTGCTCATAAAAATAGATCTCCAGCTATCAGCCCACAAGCATAAGAAGGTGAAATACCTCCTACTGGTAGTCAAGTGCAGAGGGCAGAGATGGAAACCCCAAGTTACACCACCTGGTGTTTCAAGAATTAGCTCAATTAATCTTTATTCCAACCTGAACAGATATTATGAACAAACTCTTATTTATAATAATGGCCTTATTATTTATAATAAGACACTTCTAGTGAAGGGAGGGGGAAAAATCACATAAGAAAAAGACATTCAAACAAACACAGACCAAATCAAATGAAAATAAAACATTTACAAGTGCAAGTATCAGAAAATTCCTAAAAGCATTAACTGAGAAAAACTGTATCTAGTTTTAGGATTCTCTGTAACAGATTCCAGTGATTAGCAGCAGCCAGAGAAAAGGATAAGAGGCCATGGGCCATGGGCCATGTTGAATTTAGGGATGTTCCCTGTGACATGAAGGGAATAACTCGTACTTAGCTATACAAATTGGCTCCAATAAGTAACTTAAATAGGGGGGGGGGGTAAGTATCCAAAAAGACTTGGATAAATGAGTATGAGTGTTAAGTGTGGAGCAGGGAAATGGTGAGTGTGCAGAGAGGGTCATTTAACAATAGAGTACAAGTCCATGGTGCGTTTTGAAGGGGTTTTTGTAATGAATCAAACGGCAGAATGAAAAAGGTCTCGAGCTTTTGAAGGATGCCTTTGCATAAAATCTGCAAATTATATCTCCATAATCAAACAAAGGAGGTATGATCATTCAAACAGTATTACATCTGACAGCAGGTGTAAAAGAGGAACAATGTCTAAGCAGAAAACCAAGTTTGCTTTAGCCTTTGACTTGAAAAAGTTGACAAGAAAGTGAAAGAAAGTCAGTGCACTATCTAGCAAAATGGGAGGGGCACAGTGCCCTCCACAAAACCTTAGACTTGAATTAATGATAAATTAAAGCTTGTTCTCAAGTTGTATCTTCCTTTCACTGGCCTGACAGAGTCATTTAAAGTCACCCAAGCTATAGAGGTGCTACTTTGCAGAGACACCACATGACACCAGAGTGTCCTCTACAGACATCATTACTAGAACTGCGAGGAAGTGGTGGACATAGGAGGCAGTCAAACAGGTGGCAGCAAAGCATCCTTGTAGGTTTGGTGCCAGCAGGACAAGCTGGACTTGGTAGTTTCACAAGATCCTGTTCTGATAAAACCCAGAGAACAGAGAGACATCAGCTGAGTAGACATGAGAGAGACAATCAGTAAGAGACTTGTGCAGACGTGGAAAAAGAGGTGAAAAAAGAGAGTGGACATGGGTAAGCAAGGGGACTGAATGAACTGGTACCAAAGCTTTAGAAGTCAGATACATCCAGATTCAAGTTTGTGATCCTGTCTATATATGATGTCCTCTCAAGCCTATCCAAGCTACATTGGGGTCTAGACACCACCTCAACAAGGCTACCTGAGAAGAGGCTCATTGGAGTACCTCGAGACCTCTTGCCAAAAGGCCATGGGAGAGGGGAGGTACAGGTTGAAGGTAGCAGCTAACAGCATATGCTCAGGAATAAAACATTTCAAGAATAATGTCGTACCTGTCTAACAAAAAGTCCAGATTGGTGACTGTGGTTTATACTAGTCTCCAAAGGAGGCTACAACATTGGGTTTGATCTCTTGTGCGATAAGACAAAGTTACCTTAATTTTTAGCATCTGTAAGCATAGATGTGTCATTTAGAGTAACAGCCATGCTGACATGCTTAAAGCTAAGAAAGATAATTAGCTTGTACATAATGACTCAGGGACATCCTAGTGTAGGTAAAGAGGTCTTCTCAACCAGCAGCTTCTCTGGCTAATGCTAATGGTGCTGCCCAGCTGCCTCTGGCTTTGATGCCACAGTCCGTCGAGATGACTGGGTCATCTCAGTCTGTCATGTCAGCTTCAAACCACTTGAACTTGTGATGGAGGTTCTAATAGAACCAGTCATGTCTTAGCAACAGAAGATTCAGGAGGTTCAGTCACAGTCGGGTTCAGCTAAAAGGTACAAGATAGTGTCTGAATCTAAAAGGTAGTCAAATTCTCCATCAAGTAATGTCAGTGTTTAGCGGTGTAGGATGTTACAAATGTGTGGTCTCTCTTGGAAATGTGCAAAGCACTAATAGTAATGCTAGCATAAGAGTGACAACCTGATAGCATTTCCAGAGTTAGCACTCCACAAAATCTAAGTACGTCTAGCTTAACGTTTGAGGTGGTTAGACATCATAAATGTTAAAACTAGCCCAAAATCACTTCCAATTATTTCTTCTAAAAACACATGGGTTTGAACCATTCTAATATCTATATTTATGCATTATGTCCATTAAAGTGCAAACAGCAAGACATTCCAACTTGTACATGTATATTTTTTTCAACATAAACATGTTTTATTTTTACCTTTTCCATGATGTGAAACAGGAAATAATAAACAAACCATTGGGGACTTGCAGTGCATGAAGCTTCTATTTCCACCCTTCAACCAGGCAGCACAGTAGACTCCACTTTTCAATTTTGAATTGAAGAAAATAGGCACACAATTTTGAGAAATTTGACAACAAAAATGTTTACTCTGAGATCATTTACATTAAAGGTATATTAAAAATAGAAAACATGGCTACTTGCATTTTGACATGTAACTCCCAAAAGGCCAGCTAACGTAAGGAATGCCAGCAGACACCAGCCCATACTCATTAGGGTGCAGAGTTTTGAGCTTGCTAGTGCTGCACTGGTAGGCTAACTGTAACTTGCATATACTAATTGCGATGTTGCACCATTTTGCCGTCTACTGACCAAAAGTGCATGGAGTTCAAATCACTCGCTCTCTGTGGCCACATTTTGAACCCTTTGCCATTATTACCACATGGTTGTTGTTGAATTATTCACTCGTTTCAGCTCGACCTACATTTCATTTACGATCAGTGATAGTGATGTTGTTTGACTCCTGTCTGTCATGCAGTGCATTCAATTCAGCCGTGAAGGCCCCCGTGAGAGCTTGTGAAGTAGCCAGCCATGGTAGTTCAGGCTCATGTGAGAACTCATAAAACAGACAGCTATGGCAGTGCTGTTACTTTCCTCATAATCGAAAATGACTTTTCACAATCAACAACAATTTAATTCCATAATCTAATATAATAGAATATTTGTTGGCAGCAATGAAATGGTGAACAGTGGATTTCAGCCATGGTGGATCTACAGAATGTTTTTTTTCAGCTTGAGGTAAGAGATATTTGGCTCACTGTAATCACTTCACTTCCAAAGTAATTGGTGCATTTGTTGGTAAATGCATGCTGTATACATGCAATACTGCAACTTGTTCATGACAATAGTCATGTGATAGTCATGTGATGTCTTAGGTCACCTGACCTGAAGCTGCCCTGCCTTGTTGTCATAGTCCTCCTTGATGGGTTTTGGATTGGAACAGAATAATGGGAATAAATCATATGCAGGAAATATGTGCTATTTCATGGATTTTCTGGTTCAGACGATGTCCAATAATACAACTTTCAGCAGCAGTCTAGCACAGAACATTTTACAGAGTACTGTAACATTTTCCAGAGTATTGTAACATTTCCAGAGTATTGTAACATTTTCAGAGTATTGTAACATTTTCCAGAGTATTGTAACATTTCCAGAGTATTGTAACATTTTCCAGAGTATTATAAACTGGGAGTCCTGGTATGGGAAGCCCTATAAAAACACACAGTGCTATAGCAGCAGTACAGTGTCAGGCAGGTATTTCTGCTCAGGGTGTGTTAAGCAAACCGCAGATCTGTAAGCGTGAGAAATTTTCTGCTTCCTGCCATAAAACGGTGCTCTGAAAATGCTGGTCCTCAAGATAAAGGCCGTCAACTCCCCTCATTTCCTTAAAAGTAAGAATTTGTCTTGTGAAATTACAGATCAAATATGCCTCTGTGTAAAACTCAGATGCCAGGACTGTGAGATCTATCAGGAAATGGGCTAACAGTCCTATAGCATTAAGCAGTGCTATAGCTGATCACTCAGCCTGCACTTTCTGCAATTCTGAGTTGGCCTAAATTAATGTTGAACACCAAATTTGCATTATGCCTTTATCACAGCTTAGTGTGTCTGTAGTATTTTACATTATCACAGGTTAAAGTGTTTGTAGCATTTTACCTTATCACAGGCTAAAGTGTGTGCAGTGTTTTATGTAATATAGACATGAATCCAGTCAACTATTTAGATTTCTGTCATAATTTAATTGATTGAAGAAAAATAAATACAGGACTAGCTACAAGCATCATTTTTCTTAAAGCAAATGGCTTATTTAGATGCAGTACTATGTGTGCAAATAAGCTAATGCAGTAATAACTGTCAAATAAGGCTGTGTGTGAATGTAACATATAGACAATAAGCCATAAATGTTGCCCACAACGTGAAATCAAGCTTTTTTGGGGGGGATCACTTGCATGCTGATTTGGGGAATTGCATAATTACTTTTCCAAACTGTAAGATTAAATACCCTGATGAGTTAATAGCAACATCTAAATTTTGGTTTTGTTTATTGTTTTATTCTAAACAGTAGTCTCTTCCTTTGCTGGGTTTCTGTTTAATGTGTCTTACGTAATATAGCATAATATATCGTCTACTCACTTTACGCTGTAGATGTGTATCCAGCCACAATAGGTGAGAGTGGGCATGTGAGAATGGCCCCTTCTGCAATAACCCAGCACAAATCATCTTTGTACACATCGATGTTGTACCAGGCATATGTTCTTGTGACTGTTGTCCTGTGGTGGGGTGTTGGCAGCAGGTGGTGACTTTTGATTGGACAGTGAAGGGAAATTATGTTCTTGGACAAAATAAGACTGAAGGAAGTCTTGGCCTCAGGTAAGAGGGTTTTTGGTGGAGAGCTGGAGTGGGGATGAGTGGAGCTGGGGCTAATGGTGTACTGAGGAGCGGCCTTGGGTTTACTCATACTCTCCCTGCTTCTGCCTCTCTCTCCCTCACTTTCTACCTCTCCATCACACTCTCTCTACCTCTCCCTCAATCTCTCTCTACCTCTCCATCACTCTCTACCTTCCCTCACTCTCTCTCTACCTCTCCATCACTCTCTCTCTACCTCTCCATCACTCTCTACCTTCCCTCACTCTCTATCTACCTATCCCTCATTCTCTCTACCTCTCTATCACTCCAGGAAAACTACATGCTCTGGCATTTACTGGTGCGTTGTCCGTTTGCGACATGGATCCCCCACACCCCTCTTGATGGTTAAAGGTTAATGGTCTATTAACTTGCGTGGGTTATCGGTCAGGAAAAACGATCGAAATGTGTGTCCCTATTATTAAACAATATTAGTAATGCCACAGGCAAGGGCGCAGATTTGCTATTGACATTGGTGGGGACCTATGAATTTACGAATCTATGAATTATTGGTGGGAGAAATTCGATAATCGCTGGATCTTGGTAGGAACACGTCACTTCCGTCCATGCTAATTCTACACACTTGGCCACAGGTGTTGTGTGATAAACAAATGCGCGTTAAGATTACGGTGCTGGTATATATATTTATTTTGTATTCAGATTTAGGTGTGACCCTATAAATTCTTAGAAATTACACATTGCGCGAGTCCACGCGCGGAGCCTGCGAAGTGGATTAAGACACATCAGTCAATTTTCACAACCTATCAAATTAGCTAAACGTGCAGCACTCAGCTCTCCACTGTGCCACGCTTATGCTCACACAAACAGAGAGTTCAAGATCAACGACCCACAACCCTGGCCAAAAGAACTATCGTTACGCTAGCCTGCTCGAGTAATTTAGAAAGTAGCTAAATGGCTGTTTTGGGTAATGCAAAAGCAGCACAAATCGTTTTTTTCTGTAAAGTAATGAAACAAATATTGATTTGTTGTGCTGCACACAGACTACTGTTCGTCCCAACACTTATGAAAGTTACTAGAGTGTTAATTGCGTCCTCTTGTGGAGTATTTCGAAAGGAACTTAGTATGTAGGCGCTTTGCCTCTAAAACATGGCACCTATGGTAATAAGCACGATTCACTTGTTTTGCATGTTAATTCACAACTAGCATTTACTGGTTGCAAAACGCAGCGCACAAGAATATTAGTCACGGATCACAATGTTTGCTAATCATGGCCAGCTTACAGCTGCAGCCTTGGGCATCATCAACACAGGAGGAGCTTCGCATCAACATGTTAACGGCGACACAAAAACAAATTTAGATCACTTTTTGGGCTTTTACTTCACATGCACACCATTCCATTTTACATTTAGAGTTAGTGCACTAGAAATAAAGTTATTTTACTATTAGGTTATAATTATGTTTAGCATTTCATCAGATGAACTACCAAAGTGTATTAAATTATGGCACCTAGACTACTTGATAGAGGGATTTGCAAATGAAGACGGAAACAAGAATGATTCTTGGACTACTGAGATAATACACAAGAGTCCTAAATGAACCGTGTATTTCAGAAGTGCTCCAACAACTGCCATTTTTGCCAGGCCCATTTTTGCCAGGTCACATACGGCCTCTTCTTTTCCGTTGTTTAGGCCCGTCTGCATTCCTGTTGTATTGGAACTAGTACATTGATACTTTTTGATTGCCTCATACTGGGATATTTATGCTGTCATTGTCGTTATATCATGTAAGTAAAGTAATAATACAGCGCCCACATTTCATAAGCTAGGGCAACAAAAGGGATTCAACCCTGTTCATACTGACTTCCTTGGGCAGCCAATCACCCAAACTCCAAGTGAGAACAACAAAATTACCTTATTTTTCACAAACATTATAAGAAATGGTTTATTTGACCAAGATGGACCCAAGAAATCCTGAATGTAGTACAAGCAGAAAAACAATTAAGAAAGAAACTTAAAATATTGATCCTCTAATTTTGAAAAGAATGGAGGGTAAGTCATGAAGTAAGATTTCTCACTTAGCCAGGTAGCGTAAGCCAAATGTCCGTACTGCACCCATGGACAGTATTCACGTCGGGCCCAAGTTTCATCAGAAATCTTTTGCTTTAAGAACACTTTTCTAGGTTACTTTGACAACCTACTGATTGTGTTCTTTACAGGGACGCACTGTGGTTAAAACATGTCAAAACCCAATAAAGTCAGCACCAACCTGGCAAACCACAGGAGACATTCAAGAGACCAGGACGAGATGGCACGGAGCCACCGGCACCTTCAGCAAGTCAGACTGGTGGAAAAGTAAAAAAAAAAGTGCAGCAAATCAACCAGCATGGAGTCTGACGGAGCATCAGTCAGCATGCTCCATCACGCCCCCTTACCCCTTACCACGCCCCCTTACCACGCCCCCTTACCCCTTACCCGGCCCTCCTTAACGCTCTCCCCGGCAAAGCTGGAGGACCATGTGCTTCCACACACCCCGCAGCACAGAGCACTGAGCCCTGAGAGGCTTCCACTGCCATCATGCAGGTTGGGTCTCCAGCTGACTTCATGACAGCCCTGCTGTGCACCTTCCTCCATCCTGTTTATTTCTGAAGACATGCTGAGGGGTTGTTTTTTTCTTGTTGTTGTTTTCTTCTGCAGGGCAGTGGAAGGACAGAAATTCTTACGAGAGGGTAAAACCTCTAGATGCCATGGAGGAGATCTGTGGGGTCGTGGCAAGGTAAATCACACCAGGGATAGGAGAAAGGATCCTATACCATGCATATGCCAGGTGTATAATAATAATGATAATAAAGAGTAATATGTGGTGTAGAACATGTAGATTTCAAATGTTTTGAAATTAATTACCTCCTTAACATGGTTCTTCATAGACAACAGATGTGCATATACTATAAGAATCCTATGTATCAAACATGGCATCAAACTTGCATAGAAACTGTACTTTGTATATGTATGTAGAGACCATGATCCAAGTGTAACTACACGCAGTATGAAATGTTAACAATCCTGTGGCAGACCACTAGGGTTTCTCATAGGCCCAGCCCGTTTGCTTCACCCATAACAACCTATAAGAGCAATAGCTTCATCAGCTAGGCTCCTCCCTTCAGCCTCCAATAGGTTCAATAGTGAGGTCTGGGGTTCAAGCCCCACCCCCCTCTAAGATCACTTTTAAACCATAGTCCTGTCACTTAGCAAACCTTTTAAAACCTACATTGTCTTCCCTGGTGACTAAGGCCATACTCAGCCCCACTGACACAGTTTATTCATGCAGGGTATATCCATTAAAAAGGAACACGATTCCTTGAAAGGATACCAACATATTTCAATGTCAAATGGAAGGTTTTTTTAATCCAAGTTTTATATATTTTTCTTTTTGATGTTTGTGTGTGTATTTTGGCTTTTGCGAGTTGCGTGGAGAATTTAAATTGAAAAATGATTACACTTTAGACACAAATAAATACAAGAATAAATGTACAAACATAATTATAGTGAAATTATACAAAATGATGTAAAATTAAATTACAATGAAGTCGAATGAAACTGGGTGCAAAAAGTCACACAGTGACGCACTTGTATCAGCATTAATCACGTCTGCATGAACTCCCCTGAGCCGACTGCTTGCGGTGCCTCAGGAGGAAGAGATATGTTGGTGTGTTTGAAAGTGTCCTGCAGTGTGACACACATGGCATCATGGCCAGTATGCATATCTCATTTACATGTGGAAGCAAAGACTCAGATTTGAGCTATTTTAACGCTCGGCTTTCTGAGCACAACGCAGATGTGCTAGTTTATTATGCTGTCACATGGTGACTTCAGCAGGCGGCCCAGATTTAATGCAGAGAAACACCAGACTAGGTTTCCAATCACTCTGTGTGAAAGAGAGAGAGAGAGAGAGAGAGAGAGAGTGCTGAACGAGAGGTTTATAGCATGAGCACTGGAAAGAAACACTAGGTTGGGGTTCTGCTCGCTGTGCACAATAGACTGTCTTACTCCGCTTTCTTGTTTGGATGCATTGCTCCATTACTCAAATGAGAGGACTGAAATGTCCTTGGCAAGGACACTGAGCCCTGCCACGCAGGGCCGCCGCCTCTCCGAGCTTCAGGCTTGAAGGGTTGTGGGGTGAGGGATGATGTGAATGCTTGGTATGCTCCATGGATAAAAATGAAATAAAATTGTGTGGCTGTTGTTGTCTTGATGCCCAGTAGTCACTGCTATCACGTCAACCCACTCCAGAGCTCCCCTGACAATCAGGCCCTGACGTCACAGCACACGCATGCTGAGAGGGGGGGGGGGGGGCAGGAAGAGGATGAGGGGGGTGAAGAATAGCAACAGATAGAGAAAAAAGGAGAAGCCTGAGGCGGGGGGGCATTCATCACGCAGTACCCAGAAAACCATGGAGAGGAGATGGGAGGAGAGGAGAGGAGAGGGGAGGAGAGGAGAGCATGAAAGAGGAGAGAAGAAGAGAGGGGAGAAAATAGGAGAGGGGAAGAGGTATGGAGAAGACAGGGGAGAAGAGAGGAGGGGAGAGGAGAGGAAGGAAATGGAGAGGAGTGGAGATGGCAGGAGAGGAGAGGAGATGGGAGGAGAGGAGAGGGGATGAGAGGAGAGGAGAGCATGAAAGAGGAGAGAAGAGAAGAGGGGAGAAAAGAGGAGAGGGGAAGAGGTATGGAGAAGACAGGGGAGAAGAGAGGAGGGGAGAGGAGAGGAAGGAAAGGGAAAGGAGAGGAGAGGAGAGGAAAGAAGAGGGGAGAAGGGGAGAGGAGAGGACAGCAGGAAAGGGGAGAGGGGAAAAGAGGAATAGGCCAGGAGAGAAGATGGGATGAGAGAAGGGGAGAGGTGAGGATAACAGGAACGGGGAGAGCAGACGTGAGGAGAGGAGGGGAAAGAGAGGAGCACAGACAGTGGCTGGTCAAAGGGGAGTGGCAGTCAGTGGCGTAGTAGTGATGCTGAGTCTGGTACTCCAGTACGCAGAAGAGGCTCGGCAGCCCATCTGACCCACACACCGTGCTAATGTACAGTGCCACACTTTTGCTGATGTGGAATGGTAAATACCAGCTCCAAAAGAATAGTTTATTCAGGAACAACACCAGCTGGTAATAAGCAAGCACTTAAATGGGTAATTATTATATACCCTTGAAAGTCAAACCACATGCACACACACAAACAAAAACACACATGAAACGCAATCTTTATTCTATGAACTATGTATGAAAGGCTACTACACCTACGTCTAAACCTCACCCTGTACACGTGGACACACGTTCAGCTCTAAATCACACACACTAATAATAATAATGATAATAATATATATACTGTGTATATATTCTTTTTGTCCAGAAGACAAAGGCCGAAAGACAGAAAGATGGTCCGATTTCCACAAGAGCACTGCAAGCCGGTCTGATCAGAAGCTGTGTGCCCTGGTGTGTGTCTGTGGCCTTCATGACTACAGCTGCACGCTTGCGCCCTGAAGGCTGCAGGCGTAGGAGATCTGTCCACTCTCTCTGCTCCCTTGCCAACGCGTTCGTTCCCACACACCAGCCTCTTTTGCTGGGCTGAAGGAGCCTCCGTCAGAGTCGTTCTCATGGCCGGCCAGCAGAAAGAGACGGAAGCATCTGAAGTCTGACAACACACGCGTCCGCCCGCAACCCCATCACAGAGCAATCTCACAAGGGGCCGCGTCGGTTTATTAGCAGGAGCGGCGAGAATGTTAATAATACCCAGAATTCCCTGTCGATAATCCACATCGGCAGGCTGAAGGTGGGAGAGACAGGGAGGGACAGACAGGGGGCGTGTGAAGGGAGCAGAGGGGAAAAGCACTTCAAGCATAGATGAATATTTTTAGGGCAACCTGAGGGAATTTCAGCAGTCCGGCCCTGAGACCATGGCAAGTGGGTAACCTGTTTTCCTCAACTACAAAATCCAATAATATGTACTCCATCAGAATGCCCAGCATGAGACAGAAGCCTCTGTGTCCATATTGCTTGCCTCCTGTTCCCCTTTAGTGCATGACATTTCCTGTCTGTTCATATTCTCCATGCTGTTATTCTCTGTGCTCTTACATGCTTGGGATGCATCTCGTCCTCATGGCATATTCTTCCCAATGTTCTGCTCATAAACCGTCCTAACCTTTTCTCCATGCTCTCTTTCCCTGCTATCTCTCTCCCTCTCTCTCTATACCTCTCTCTCCCTTTCTCTCTGTATCTCTCTCTCACTTGCAGATTATATTTTATTACGCCTCCATCGTAGGCAATGCGCCTTGTGTGGGCTGCAGGGTCCATCACATTACAGAACAGTTACATCATTTCCATGTGGTCCCTGGATTAGGCAGGTGTTTGCTGATATTTGGTGGGCCCGGGAGCATGGCTCCCAGCAAAATGGCTGTGCATACATTAGCTCTGCTGGAGTGCACGACATCACATAGGCACGGCGGCGAAGCAACCTTTCCCCCCAAACAGCATCCCCATGGTGCTAAAGCAAGACGGACTCTCAAAGAAGTTTAAAGGTCACCGAGGTAACTACACAGTGCGAGGCTATGGAATGTAAACCACCATTGACTTTCATTGTAGGAATGGGGAAAGTGTTGCCCTGAGCCACATTAAAACAGGAGACTGCAAGGAGCTTAGCAAGTCGTGGCTGGCCTAGCTGGCCTTCCTTTGAGAATAAGCAGCTGGGAGGAATCTGGAGGTCGGTAAGTCTACATCCCGTTACATAAGAGAGAAAGGAGCAGAAGTAGAGGCAGGAAGGGAAGAGAGAGAAGGCAAGTCAGGAAATAACAGAGGCACATTTTCAATGAGAGAAAGAGAGTGTAAGAGGAGTTTAGAAATGCAGGAAAGGCCAAGGAGATGCTTCCTCTCTAGCAGCAGTGCTCAGTAAGCCTAGCAGAGAGCGTTTCTTATCAGGACCGATAAGTTGTTGTCACTATGAAGTGAAGTATGCAAATCTGTGCCTGCCGCTTCGCTGTGATTCACTACCACTCCAAAACAACAGCAGGCTGAGCCAATCAGATGGCCTACAGCCTACAGCCACTGACCTGCATTTAGTGCTCAGAACAGCAGCACGCTGATGAATGCCAGCTGTGAGAGAGGCGGGAGTGAAGGCAGGATGGACATGTCTTGCCCCTTATGTCGGCCAATGATATTTTGTAGCTCTCAAAAAAAAAAGAAAACAGCATCCGAAGAGACCAATCAAACGTCGGCAGAAACACTTCAGACCCCACCTAAGGCCACGCTGCTCGATAATCCGATCTCGCACACTGTGCTCCTGTGGGTCTGGGAAAAGCCCCAGAGTGGATATTTCTGCCGCCGCCACCTTTCATTTACAGAGGCGGCCAGTGATTTTTCTTTTCTTTTTTCCCCCCCATTTTCCATGTCTATCCATCTGTCTATTAGAAACAAACTGCATTTGAACATTGACCAGAGCAGTCGCAAACACATGCAGTAACTTGGAAGCCCTTGAAGGGGAGATTAAAAATAAGTAAAGTTTTGCCATCTGTTCTGAGCTGCACTGTATCACGTAGAAGCGAAAACGCACGAGGAACAAAGAACACATGGGAGGGCAGTGTGGCCTGTTAGATATTCTGACATTTCTGGCAGGTGTGTTAAAGATCTGAAGGAAGGCAGCACTCCGGGTGCACACCAACAACATCTCACGTCCACTTGTGTCCTCTCCTGTTCTACTTCCTTTGCTCTCCTGCTCTCTGAGTGACCTTTGCGACCTGCCCAGACGTTCATGAATATTCCAGCACTGGCCACGGCTCCCCGGGGGCCCGGAGCCGCTGTCACAGGCAGACCAAGGGCATAAGCGGCTTACATAAACACACGGTTCTCCATCAATCTGTCTTGGCCAGTGTGAGCACCACAAATTGATATGAAGCAAAGGATGACATTATGTTTACATTCAGCATTGCCTGCTCTGTGGGACTACTAGGCTCTACTGTACTGCTTTAGAATCTAATTGGCTGATGATCTTCATACATATGCAACAGGAGTCTAAATCTCATTGGCCAGTAGTGACAGTAAGTTGAAGTCCAAAATGAAAATGAACATGACCAGTAAAATCAAATCATGACCAACATCTACAACTGTGCAAACCATTTCTACAAAGTAAGACTGAATAAAAATTATTTAATGCTTGTGTTTATATGAAGAAATAATCATTTGTGACAGTTAACAGTGCAGAGCGATGCTATTTTGTGAAACTATGTGCAAGATGACAAAGTGAATCTGAAAGCATTAATGATATAGCTGCGATCGTTAATGAAGCTGAGCTGAAAGACTGCTCATACATTATTATTATTATTATTATTATTAATAATAAACCTGGACCAGGATAACTTATTTATGAATAGGGTTTGAGGCCAAGAACAATATGTCTCCATCCGCTATCTGCATTTGAGAAGACACAAACTTGAAGACACAAATACATCCATCATTGGGTTCTGACACACTTTGCCTTCCCTGATGAAAGCAGAGGTAATCAAAGCACAGCGTAATGAACAGCACAGACAGGGAAACATGACCGAACTCATCAGAAATGCATTTTGGTTTGAGGTTTGTTTCTCTGGCTGTTTTCTCTCTGATGAGCTCATGGCTGAATTGTGCCATCTGGATGCAGGAGTAAGAAAACCCTGCAGGAACAGACGCTGTACAGGGCCGAATTCCCACTATCAGCCTGGGCTCCCTGTGTTTCAATTCCAGATCAAACTCTGACTTTAGACTGGTCACATGAGCAGTACATTTGTATCAACACAAGTAATCAAATCTGGTATTATAGAAATAAATCCAGCTCAACCCCAGAATCTGAATTCAATTGACAAATTGAATAAAACACTGCCATTTACTCCAAGTGAAACAGGAGTGTTAACAGGTGCCTGCGCCGGCCAGACGACGTTTCTGCTTTGTTGTATAGAAGTTTAATAACATGAACATGTCGCTCCTTCATATATTCACAGTGAAAAACTATATATAATGCAAATTTGACAGACAGACATGAAACAAATCTCATGCCCCACAGGCATCGGTTATGTGACGATGGTGCCCTAGGACAGAAGTTGTGACTTCACACCTAGTATCAGATTCATAAATTAGCTCCTGGTTTATCACAAGCAAAATGACAATAATGCTGAACATCAAATGCACAGAAATCATGTGAAGCCTCTAAATGCCAAAGGGTAATAAGGCCAAGTTCTCTACAAGTGTAGCGTCCATAATCACCATTTGCAAAACTTTTTTAGCTCCCAGGAAGCAATAAATAAAAAACCACAAACCCAGCTCTCTGCAAATGTTGCTTTTCAGTAATAGTAATATTCCCGCAAATGAGAAATGACAAGTTTGCCTCTGGAATTTGAAACCAATGTTTTCAAAACATTACAGTTTGGACATTCAGTTAATGGCAAAGGAAACTCACACTCACAGGTTTTTGCCCTGCTATGGTCACTCTAATTATGAACACACATAGCACCATATTAAAAAAGAATTCATTTGGGACATTATGATTCATGTGTTCATTTGCCTCCTCAATATCACTAAGGCCTCTACTGGTTCACAACAATTATCTTTTTCACAGGAACTGTCTTGTAAAATGACTAACATTCACCTACCCTGAGGGACCCTTCTCAGCTGGTGTAAAAACTCGGGAAACAATGAACTCCAAAATCCAAGCCTGAACAAAACAATTTATGTGTGTTATCCCTGTTTATTGTGACAAGCCCATCCGACATCGAAATGTCTCGAAACCCGTAGGTAAACACTACGGTTTCGCGCGACGTGATTCAGCACTGGTAACTGTCCATAAAGGCATCACTCCGTACTCTCAGCACAAGGCCAGAAAATACGACTAGTCCCAAAACTTAACGTTCACTCTTATACATTATGAAGTGCATAACCAAGTCTTAAGTAAGCCCGAGATGGCACAGAAAATTAAGACAGCTGTCTGGCATCAAGTCAGAGTGTTGACTTCTGATTTTTCCCCCCATCACTGTCACGCCAGAGATCTTCTCTGTTTGGGTGAAAACGCCGATTGTTCATTTCGCTGTTTGTTCGAATTGCTGACGATGACTTTAGTACCAGTCAATGCGCAGTGATTTATCATTTCATATTAGCTGAAAGACAAGCGTGCTCCGCCACACACCCTTCCACTGCCTTTTCCGAACTTTTCCGCGAACATTAATTTTCATTTTGCCACGAGAGGAAATCACGCAAAAGGCAAGTGAAATGCTAAAACAGGGAAATGCAGCATCGTTATGTCAACTCTACAGCACAGATATACACCATGCCTCTATGTAGGAAATCTAAGAGAAATCACGGACAACACAAGGAGATGTCAAATCTCCTGTATATCCTTATCAGAAACTTACGTTTACTACAGAAATAGATTACATATTGACACATTTCAAATTATCCCCTCCAAACAATAGGTTATTCCAGCATAATGTTAAATCGATCAATACGCTGTCTTGCAGTTTCACCTGAATATTTGCTCGTGCCGATGAAGACATTCCTTTCCATTCCATATAGTTCACAGATTATATTCCCTCTGACGAACTATTCAGCTGTGGTGCTGCTGATGTCAAACCTCCCGAGCGCCCTTTAAGTACATGTACAGGGCTTTGTTTCAAAACTGAACACGTTTACAGCATATACGTTACATACAATAGCCCTAAGAGGAGATCTTGCGCGTCCTGCTGGATCTTAAATCCGTGATTTCCCCTGAAAGCCCTATACGTCGCTTTGTTTGGTATTTACATGATCATTTGTAGAGCAATCTGTTAAACATGGCTGTGCGCACTGAGCGCTGTTCGCCACTGTACACCGAACGCGGATTATAATGCAGCCCTGGTTGAATAGTCCCAAAGCATGCAAAACCAAAATAGTATCGTTTCAGAGAGTCATAACGAAATACTCACGATCTGCCATCGATTGCTCCTCAGATGCCATGTCTTAAGTGGGCGCAGGGGACCTCGTTTGTTGTGTACCGGATGCCTTCTGCTCCTGTTCTCTGCTCGCTGTCAGAAGAGCATTTCTTCTCAACTGCGCTGACTATGGAAGATAAGAGAGTTCTGCGCTCGATTGGTGAAGATTAGCGTCGCGCTGGTAGAGGCGTCATTGCTGAGGGAAAACATTTACCACAAGCCTTCCTCCAATAATACAAAAGAGAGAATTACTTCATTTAAATTGTAGAGTTACAATTGTCTTAAAAGCCTGTCTTTGGCATGTCTGTCACATAAGTTGCCTAATAACGTAGCTTTGTTCTGTACTGTGTATGACAAAGGCGAAGGAAGAGATGATTACTTACTGAAACGAGAAACTTCAATTTACAGTAGGCCGCGGAATAGACTAAAGTATACTGAGAACAGACTATTAAACCCAATAAACAGTAATGACATGGAGACGGAGAAAAATAACGGTTAATGAGAGAAAACGAGAGTGTACATGCACACGACAGAAACTAGAAAGGCAAATTGATGCTTTAAAGAGTTCAACAGAACTGCTAACTAGAGAACATTTGGAGACAATTATCTTGGTTTTACCAAAAAGGAAATGAGCTTTTCCCCACTTCCATCACACTAAATGACTGTACTAAATTGCTAGATCCAATGCGGAATGTTTTCGGGCTGGCGTTACAGGCCAGTACTTTGTGAGGTTTGAGACACGCGATGGCCTGAGCGCAGGGATTTGGTTAATAAGTGTAAATGTACTGGCATGTAGCGGCTATTGGACCCAGGGGGCCTCAGGGAGAGAAGGCCATGCACACGCGCGTCTGTAGAGCTGCATCACATCTTTAGTGGAGTGAATTAAACACAGGCTATATGCGGCTACATGCGGCTACATGCGCTTTATGACATGAAGTTAAAAAGATCTAACAAAATCAAGATCCAGAGAATAAGTGACAGGCGCAGTAGTGAATATGAGTACAGAGAGCGTGATGTTTTGTTTTTGGCATGGTCTTCTAAGCTTCAAATATAATAAATCTCCATTTAGTACAAGTTACAAATAACAAGACTAAACACCTTATTTAAAACATTCCAATATCTTAGTTTAAACTGAACAAAAGCACATTCAGCATAGGGTGAACTTCTTCAGGGAAAACCATGTATTTTTAAAATTATATAACAACAAATTTTTAATTTTTAAAATTAAATAACAGCTGGGCCTCTGCTACAAGATCCAGTGGCCTCAAATTGGATAGATGTTGCCACACTGACCACACAGAGGTGCAGTTGTGCAGTAGCAGTCACACAGTGTTCATGGGCACACAAACATCCCCTACACTTCACAAAGCAGAACAACATTCTGCAGAGCCCTGTGCACACATCATTTAGCCGAGTTATCTTGCCATCACATTGAAAAATACAAGAATCCATAGTCCACAAAGAGAGGGCCGTGCACATGCCCTACCAGTGATGCAGATTGCATTAGTCTCACTACATTTGCTTTAACCAAAAATGTCTATTGTTAAAGAAAAGATTTACAGTAACTGGAAGATTTTCTTTTTATATTAAACAGTCAAGTCAGTGTGAATTAAATTCTGAATTTGAGTCATAGAGGCTATCAGTCATGCCTGGATAATTGCTGATCGGAACGAGAGTGTGAAATATGCACAACTTGCCTCTTATTGAAGCTGCCTTAATTATATAAGAATGGATTTGGTCCATTGCACTTGAATGGAACACTTTGTCCTTAGCAATAATTACTATTCAAACCCAGAAAACTGTGGTCATGAATGTATTTATTACGAAACGTTTTCCACTGTCCTGATAAAAGCCGGTGTCATGACAAAATCGGCCTTAAGAAACTTCAATGAATTTGAAAAACAAAAAAACAAAAAACAAAAAACAAAAACAAACATACAAACATCAACAAAGGAGAAGAGGAAGAAGAATGTGCGTCTCACCTTGAGGCACAGACACTGTGCTGTAAGGTTTTATTTGCTTTGATTTAATTTCAGCTTGGCTATTGATATCATTTATTATTCACAATAATGTTTACTAGAGGGTTTTTCGCAATTTCATTTCTTTCACAAACTCATTACTTGTTATTATAAATGTACTCAGTATTATTGGATCGTCTACTCCTGAAATATCCAATACCTGAAATTATGTACTATTTGAGAAAGCTGTAATGCTTTTTCCTGCTCCAGGAAACTAGAGAAATTTGATCTGACTTCAGATCTCAGTGCGTACGCCTGTGACGTGCAGAAGTGAAAAGGGCGTCTTGGGCATGTAAAGGACAGAGAACATACACATGATGTTTACGACTCTACACCACTGCTCCAACGTGCAACGTGCATGTTCCGTTCACAATGTCCCACCTCCGTGTCCTATTGGACAGAGACAGAACTGGAAGACAAAGCTCTTATTGGGTGCAGGGCTTTGATCGCTCGAGCCTTTTCAGGGCAGAAAACACGAGTTGTAACGCGTACAGCGCGTTTAGTCCTGTCATAGCGCTGTTAGGAAACTGCGCCTTGAATTACTTTGGACTTTTTTGTAATAAGTCTAAATAACGCAATGAAGTTTGTTAGGTTTATTATGAAAAATTCTGCTTTGGCCAGTGCGCCGAAGCTCATCGAGCACTTTGCTAAATTCTCGCCATCTCCTCTCTCTATGAAACAATTTCTAGATTTTGGTGAGTATACTTTTTAAATGTTATGAATCTGAACAAAGTGGGGAAATGTAGCTTGCTAGGCTCTTCGGGACCTGCGCGCGCTGCAAAACAGATTTGCAGCAAATGTTTAGCTAGCTAAAATAAATCGGTCTCAGTAAGTCCTTGAGTGTATTGTGCTAAGTGTCAAAGCTATCCTGCTATATTATTACATTTCTGACTGACAGTGCGTGATTTCCAGGTTTAGAGCTCCCCAGTGCCGGGATACCTAGCTAAAGCTTTTTAATACCGATCGAGTGTTGCATCATATTGGTAGCTAGTGACGGTTCAAGGTCTCTGTCCCACAACAGCAATTCTGCTGTGCAGTGTCTATATGTGTGTGTTATGTATATATGTATGCACGTATGGTATGTATCCACTGACTGAACTTGGTTGTTAAACACAACTGTGTACAATGATTGTTTGACCAGGTTCCACAAATGCCTGTGAGAAAACTTCATTCGTTTTCTTGAGGCAAGAACTCCCCGTGCGTCTGTCAAACATAATGAAAGAGATCAATTTACTCCCTGACCGACTGCTGTCTACTCCGTCCGTTCAGTTGGTACACAGCTGGTAAGTCAGAAATCATATAAAATCATCATCCTGGTTGTATCTCCTGAAGTTTTGTAAACGCTTTTGCGATTGATATTGATAGCACATGGTAACCACCACTCCACTGCCACCGTTGAAAGTGACCCGTACGCTAATGAAGTGAACTTTTCCCTACTTGCTGTACAGTGCTGGGCTGGGCAATCCTTCCATGAAGAGCGTTGTTACCTTTGCCCTACTTTCACTTCCTCCTCTCCCAACTCATGTTTATCCTGGTCTTAGTAGTACAACCTCATTGGATGGCCCTCATAAAAAAAAAAAATACACAGCTGTTCATAATACCAACTAATATAGATAATTTAAGATAAGATGTACAAACACAAACATTAAACTGGCAGGCTTCTCCATTGTTATTTTAGGAACAAAATTCATTTTGTTCCTTCAATAATACACTCCGCATTAAAATAATACATAATGCACACAAACATTCCACAGTTCTCATGCTGTGTTTAACAGAATGGTGCACTTTTGCTTAATGCTACCCAGAGTGTGTCATTTGTGCAAGTATTTCAGCCATGATTCAAGATCTTGACATATGGGATCACGTGGTGACTGCAGAAGTTGTCACTTTACTAATAAAACCCCACGTGCTCTATTGTACTGTGTGCTCAGGTACGTTCAGAGTTTGATGGAGATCCTTGAATTCTTGGAAAAAAGTCCTGAAGATCACGGAGTCCTGGGAGAGTAAGTGCAAGAGGGTCATACGGACCTCTGATCCGTTCTGCTGTGTTTACATGTGTTATTTCTGGTTTTCTCCATGATCTTGCACATGTGCTCTGACCTTCAGGTTTGTGGAAACACTAGTGAATATCAGAAACAGACACAATGATGTCGTTCCCACCATGGCCCAAGGCGTGATTGAGTACAGAGAGGCTTTTGGTCAAGATCCGCTCACCAATCAGAACATACAGTACTTCTTAGACCGGTTCTACATGAGCCGCATATCCATCCGCATGCTTATCAACCAGCACAGTAAGTGACTGATAACGCCTTTCTGCCAAGCTTGATGCAGCCTTTGTTTTCAAAGTCTGCTGTAACAAATACAAAAGCAGCAAACTCATTTAAAGTGCTTCCTGTGAAAAAAACGATCTGTACATATTATGTGTAATATGCCTTTTTATATTACTTAATAGAAATATTCCGTAAGCCTCCAACATAGGAGGAAGACTTACTGTCGCTAGGTAGATTTTTGTTTCGGCTGCGTTAAATACACGATGGTTAACTATTTTATTTTTCTCACATTCGTAGCTCTGGTCTTTGATGGGACCACAAATCCTATTCATCCCAACACCATTGGGAGTATCGACCCGCACTGTCAAGTGACAGAGGTCGTCAAAGGTGCGGTATAAGTGCATTCTTGTCCTGCTGTCGTTATTAAGTGGAGGTTGTGTTCACTATCGGAGACATGAGGGAGTGTCCTTTACTTTTGGACGTGCGTACGTGCTTTAAAGGCCTATGTGGTCTGTGTGCAGATGCTTATGAGAGTGCCAGGATGCTGTGTGACCAGTACTACCTCAGCTCCCCTCACCTGGTGCTGCAGGAGCTCAATAGTGAGTGATGGATTGCGCAGCCTTCATCTCCAGTGCCTGTTATTGCATAATTGAGCTGTCCAAACCCGATGACGGGCTGAGGCTCCAATATGTTTGTGCACTCGGCGAGTTGTGTGCACTCTCATTAGCGTCGCAGATAATCGCTCGCCTTTCTGCTACGCCATGTTTGAGTGGCTGACTGACTCAAAGTTTGAGGTTTGTTTTTTGTCTATTTCTGTTATACAGCCAACAACAGTAATCAGTCTATCAGCATAGTGTATGTGCCGTCTCATCTGTACCATATGCTGTTCGAGTTGTTCAAGGTAAGCATTCTCATGCCATGTACCAGAACAAAGTCGTGGACATAACATGAACTGTGTTGCCATGACAACATCTCTCTTCTCTCAGAATGCAATGAGGGCAACCATTGAACACTGTAATGAAGGCACAAGTCTTCCACCTATTGAGGTTATGGTGGCTGTCGGAGGGGAGGATCTTTCTATCAAGGTTGGTTGAGCTAAATATTTGTTGATGGTGTATAAGATTTTAATGACTGATGAGCAGTCAGACAGCTTTAGAGAAAGGGCGACAAAACGGTGGAAGGAAAGAAATAATGAAACATTTTAATAAAATACTTATTCAAATTGGCTTTTGAATGTCCCTTTCTTGGCTACTAGTGGATGTGTTTCTGTCTGAGTGATATTACTCAAGACTGCTCATTAGAAGTACAGGGGCCTGGTGCTGTGTACGTGCCTACGTGGGTTATGTAATGTAATTCTGTTAGCTAAGTGATAGGTAATGTGTCCAATGAAATGACTTATTTTGACTATGAAGGGCTGGCCTATAGAAGCCTGGCTCCTCTCAGTGGTCTGATAGATATATAAATCTTAGCCAGAAAGTAAAAAGTTATGTATGTATCCTGTAAAATCAACCATGGGAAGAATGTCTTGCCATCTGTCCTTGACCATTCAGACCACTTGCGTTGTTGCCTGTAGTTGGAATTGGAATTTTAGTTTGGTAATCCAAGCAATAATGTCAGGTTGCCTGTAATTTGGGGTGTGGGTGGGGGGGTTGGACTACAGGAGTGCTACACTCCATCTGCATCTTGAATCTCCCTTTAACTGTGGGACGTTAGAGTGGATATGGCTGGATATGGTCCATCGCATTATTACTGCTGGTTTCTCTTTTCCTTATTGGGTTGGTATTCAGTACTTGAAATCCTTTCTTATTCAGTAATACATGCAGACTCCTTTTGCTAATCTTAGATAGTATTTGGCATGCGTCACTTGACATTAAGAGTCTATTAACTGGGTCCCACAGAAAGCGGCGCAGTCCCTGACGAAGTGCTCGGTTTACTGGGATGACACAGAACAGACATGCACACCTGCTAGAACATAATGCATCAGATCAGTTGCCTTGGCATTTGGTTGCCATGACAATACGATGACCCTTTCTTCATCTTAATCAATTGTGCACCCCTGACCAGAGGACGGAGATAACGCAGACCCTTGTTTCTTTCTGGGGCAGTTGATCTGCCTGTGTCACCCCGGTAACACAGGGCATCATCTGTTCCTCGCAGTGATTTTTCTATTTATTTCCTCATTTTCTTGTTCCATTTCCCTGCAGCCTTTATGTGTGCTGTCTCTCTCTGTCTGCAGATGACTGACAGGGGTGGTGGAGTTCCTTTCCGGAAGACCGAGAATCTTTTCAGCTACATGTACTCCACAGCGCCGGTTCCGCAGTTGGACCAGCAGCACAGAGCTCCTCTGGTGAGATGCGTCTCCTGTCCCTGTCATAACACTTCTGCACTCGACACAAAGAGGTTCTGCACTGTCATTTGAGCTCAGCAGATATGGGAGGAAAAGCTGGTAAGAGCAGTATGGTAAAAGGGGTGTTTGGTAAAAGGGTGTTTGGTAAGAGTGTTTGGTAAAAGGGTGTTTGGTAAGGGTGTATGGTAAATGGGTGTTTGGTAAAAGAGTGTTTGGTAAAATGGTGTTTGGTAAGAGTGTATGGTAAAAGGGTGTATGGTAAAAGGGTGTTTGGTAAAAGAGTGTTTGGTAAAAGGCAGTTTGGTAATAGCAGTGTTATTTGTACTGTACAGCTTATTAGCAGCGTGTTATTGTGGGGCTCGTCGAATACCTGTGCCGTTTTGTCAACAGGCTGGATTTGGGTACGGACTGCCAATCTCGCGTCTCTATGCAAGGTACTTCCAAGGAGACCTCCAGCTGTACTCTATGGAGGGTTATGGGACGGATGCTGTCATTCACCTCAAAGTATGCTTGCTTCTTTAAACTGCATGAATTCAGTCAGAAGTGGCAAATCAAACATGACGAGCCTAAACTTGTCCTTTATCAAAGGAATAATTTCAGACAGTTTTATGCAAATGTGTCATGCTGTGACAAACAAGGCTTTAGAAACATCAACAAGGCTTTAGAAATACCTCGGTGCGTTCTTTCTCCTTCAGGCGTTATCCACGGACTCTGTGGAACGGCTTCCAGTGTACAACAAGACGGCTCTGCGGAACTACAAGATGAGTCAGGAGGCAGACGACTGGTGTGTGCCCAGCAGAGAGCCTCTGGACCTGGCTGTGTTCCGGCTGGCCAAGTGAGGGCGTGGTAGCGTCCTGGAGCCCCACGGGCTCTGACACTGGGACCAGAGAGTGGACCACTGCGTGCGCCTGGAACTGGCACCACTCTGGGAAGACGGGTGGTGTCTCACATAGCTCTAGTCATCGCATGCAGCGGCTTTCCGTTCTGCCATAATCAACTCACGGACTTTCATCTGAATCTACCTTGGTTTGAGAGAGAGGTCTTTTGTCACAACATTACTTTTACACCAAGCATGCGCGAGCGAGGTGGCTGAAAAAGGCGAGGGCTGGGTGAACCAGATGCAGGGGAGCGTGGCCAACAGCCTGTGACGCTAAACTTGTTAGTGGGCAGATGGCGAGCGACCTGACCCTCGTGGCTGGACACAGCCGTGGGCATTCGGGAAGGAGCACCGCCCAGGAGCAGAAGGCATGGGCCTTAGTGGGCGGGCCAGAGCTAATCATATGCGTAATACTAACATTTACTAGACTATGATTGGAGTTTGATGTGGAGTATGCTGTATGGGTTAACACTTATCACTGCAAGGTCCCTCAGCTCGCAGTGATCAGTAGCGCTTTCGTCTTCTCGTTCCACAGGGATCTGGTATGATGACACAGTGAACAATCGGTTGTGGAGTTTGTTCCATTAGCTGCCAATGAACCTAAGCAAACAGTACCATAAAGAGAGTCCAAAATTCACTATTTCATTAAACTCCTCTGTGATGATGGCACATTTCAGTACTGTAATGTCACATACCTGGAGCACCATTTCAACAGTATTCACACAAGGAAAGCTACTCGAAAGAAACAATATGATTATTGAATTATATATTTTTTCACTGTAGTTTGGAACCACAATGAGTGTAATGTGTTAAGCCATTTCTAAGTGCATGTTGTCAAATCAGTTATGCCATCCCAGGTTTCGTATTACTGCCTTAGTTAAACATCTGTGTGATTGTACACTTAACTAACTTAACTAACCTTATTATTTCCATGACTGAACACACTCCATGTACGTTGTTATTTTGAGTGTCTTTTGCCTGTACATTTATTTAAGCTTGAACCATAATGATGCAATAATGATACAATAATGATGCAATAATGAGCCTTAACCATGTCTGAAGTTTCATTCAGGTTCTTCATTTTTCATTGTATATGAACTTTAGCTGTGTGGCTCCCGTTTGGGAAATGTGTTTGCTGTAATAAACGATCCATTCTGAACCATGCAGCTTGTAAGGACCATCATTCTTACCATATTTGATTTTTATGAAACTTGTGAGAGTTAATATTTTTCTATGAATATATATATAAAGGAAATAAACATGGTCAAATAAAACAAAACCCTTATTTTTTGTCATTAGTACATTTTGCTTTGGCACAAGCCATTTCCTCACAGTCGGAAAGCTGCAGTGTAGCTCATGTGAGGCGAATGTCTCATAATCTCAGACGCAGTTTCATGTTAACAGCTGATTAATTGTCAAGTGCTTATCTGGAAATGGAGCTGATTAAGACGTGTGAATTGAGGCACTGCATCCTGGCCATCTGCCTAGTGTGTGAAAGGTTATGGACTCTCCAGTAAACAACTTCCAATGCTTGTATGTAATATGTGATTGGCCTGGCATGGCTTGATGGAAAACTCCTTTGAGAAAATCTCTTAAAAATAGACAACAGAAAAAATAACTGTGGCAGAACCAGTTGGGTACAGCAGAGAACAAGTGTTAACAAAGACTTGAATGAGATTGACCTATAATCAGTTCTTAGATGTATGCGCTTGTAGTTACTCATGACTGTTAAAACTCAAATGCATTTGTTTTATCTTTAAAAAGTATGATGAACTCAGTCATTTGTGTTCTCAAAGAGCCCCGTGTTTTGCTTTGATGTCTGCTGTCAAGTACTGCTGGCTATTTACAATCCACAGAGAAAAACACTCAGAGAACATAACTCACTTGACACTATAGTGTAATGTGTAGCGTTGTGTACCCACCGGCCAGGTTTGTGGGCATGTTTACTGCTATACGTATAAGAGGCCAAGACTATAAGGCAGCAGCCTCTGTCTTTACTCTAGTTCAAAGCCCACGAGCCTCAGGTTCAACAGCTTAACTGTGTGTGTATTGACTGACTAAACCATATCTGCATACACTTATTGTCAGGACTGGCTCCAGATCCATTCCTCTTCCCGCCACTAGAGGGGGGTCCTCAGCGATGATGACCTGCAGCTGTCCGCCTCACTACTTAAGGTGGATAGCTGCAGTGTCTCATCGCTGAGATGTTTTGTCAGTTTTTCTGCAAGCTTCACAGCTGTCGGTATCGTTGTTGCGCTCCTGGTCTCTACTACCAGTCCCCAACATTTATCGGTATCGGTGTTGCGTATATGGTGCTCTCTTCACCATCCCTTATATTCGAGTCGTTAACTCCTGCGCCCTTACTGGCCCATCTCAAGTTTTCGACCTCTTTGATTTCCTATCGTTATTATTATTTTGTCCCAGACACGTCGAGGTATTCTCCATGTATTTTTGGTTTCATTTTTATTTTACTTTCGCCCTTTTTCCCGTGCTGTTTTTACGGAGGCCTTAGTTCATTATATTATTTGGGTTTTGGCACTTGGGTCCTACTCCTAAAAAACCCGCGCTCAGTCCGGGGAGTTACACTTATTGTCCAGTGAACACATATAAATGTGTGTGAATTAACTTTTTTAACAATCTCTCTGCTCACAGTATCCACAAATGTCAAGCAGTGCCATATATGTATTCAAGCATCACACAGTGCGTGGCAGATGGCGTCCCTGTAGAAGAGAGTTCTCTCCAGCAGCTGTTCTGTGCTCTGCAGCTGCCCCCCCTGGCTTGGGGGGGGGGGGGGGTGGAGTCCAAACGAGTGCAGTTATCTCATCCAGCTCTAATGTGTTTGATGTAGGCACTGAACACTTTGTGGCATGCCTTCCATACCGCTGGCCTGTTTACTGCCCTCATGCTCACGTGAAGGACCCCTGCTGACTCCTGCACCCCTGTGGAGGCATTTAACATAACTGCCCCCTCAGACCTTAGTCCACTGCTAATTGATCCCTTTTGCCCTGCAACTTGTGGCTTGAAAATTTCTGCTTAGTCAGGCCAAAAATCTGGACATTAAACTTTCTGTTGATTTGAACTTGCAACACAGATATTTTCAGTTCTGATTACAAAACAAACACAGTAATCAGTCAGGAACAATACAGAGCTGCAGTTCTCCACTTCTGTTAACCGACTTGAAACATTCAGCTTCTCTTAATTAGTACTGGGTGTGCTGCAGCAAGGTTTACGTTATGAAAATTGTCAGGTTTCAAATTGAGCCTGTAATGAAATGATGCCCATTTTACTCTAGATCACCACTGCGTTTCTGCCACCCCATGGCCTCTCCTTACCACTGCATTGTCTTCCGTCCTCATTGAACAGATGCTGACATTTCTAGCGCCATCTAGAGGAGCCCTGCAACTTCATCTCCAATGTTCTGTAATTACTGAGAGAGACTGAAATCATTTCCCACTCTTCAAGCTAAGAGATTTATGTTTTATTATGCCTTCCATAAAATTTTAGAAGTAGGGCCTATTTCTGTCTGAAATCCACTTAAATCCATTTCCATTCATAGCATTCCAGTGGTTATAATACCCCCAAGATGATTTTCAAACTGAGTAATTGGAGTTATAAGCTTCAGCTGGCCGATGAGAAGACACCGCCGCTCATCATTTCGAGTTTACAGTGAGTTCACTGCTCTGCTCCAGCACCAAGTATCTTTGGTGTCTTTAAGATCCTGCCCATCATCTCAGCTTCGTTTTGCTGATATTGGCAGACTGTTTTGCACTTGCTAAACAGTAACTTAGCACATGTGGTTTTGGACTGATACTTACACTCACAAAAACCCTAAACGGACAAATACGAGCGTGTGAAAGGGAACTGGTGAAGCAGTAGGGATGTTGCTTCCTGCCTGCATGCGATCACATTAGAAGTTGAATGAGAGCTGATTTATTCCTAAGACATTTGTTTTAATTACAGATCTTGTTTGCACTAAGGCTGCTTCTGGTATTCTTAATTGTAGCATATTGCAAGTTAGAACCATAAATAAGTGAATTAATTAAAAAGAAATATTCTGATATTAGATTATCTAGCTACTATAACGCTAGTTGAAGGAATATATAACAAGTTTAGGTAACACTTTACTTTATGTAGTCATGGTTACAGGATAAGTATACCATTAATTACAGTAAAAAACCCAAAAAACCCAACGTGTAATAAGAATTTGATATTTAGTACACACTCCAAATGTGCTCTGTATTTAGTACACACTGTATATGTGCTCTGTATTTAGTACACACTCTATATGTGCTCTGTAAACACTGATACTCCATTTTCCATCATGTGTAGACAGCGTATTACTGATATGTGTTGTTACACATTATTAGTCAGTTTTACAGCACAGTTGGACTATAACAGTGTTTGTGCTGTGCTACTGAAACATGTTATTTGTATGTTGTTTCTACATGCTGAAATTGTGTTATAATTGTGTCATAAAGGAGTGGAGTGTGCAGTACAATAACACAACAATCACTTCCAAATCCCCCTCCACACAACAGTATCCAGAGCTACTACACTACATTTTGCATCCCAACATGAAAGTAGCAGTACTTTGGAAACTCTCCTAAATACATTTCATTTCAGCTACAGATAATAGACAACATGCCTTTATTTTGCTGACCTCATGATCAAAAGTTGCATATGGCACATTTTCATGTGCACATTTGCATCTTACACATGAGCGCTGGTGTGAAACTCTGACCAGTAACTTCTCTGTGATTGGGTGCTGCGCCCTGCTGGACTCTGGCGCGGTCTATAAAGTCAGCTGGACTCTGGCGCGGTCTGTAATACCTGCAGGTCTCTGGCGTGGTCTGTAATACCTGCAGGTCTCTGGCGTGGTCTATAATATCTGCAGGACTTTGGCGCGGTCTATAAAGCACCATTCTGGCACTATTCTGGCTTTTCACCCACAGGAAAGGTAAGCAATCAGCTGTGTTATGCTTCCATTATTACTCTGACAACCTTAAATATAAACTGCAAATGTAAACAGTGGCTGAACACTTTATTAGTGACCAACGACTGACTTTAACAAATGACTTAGGAAGACAAAATATCTCCCTTACAGATGTTGGCCTTGGGCATTTGGGCGCTAGCCGCACTGTGTGTCTGTGCAGTCGGCACGACGGAGACCGGAAACTCAGTAAGCATAAAGTAGCGAGCAACTAAAGAACACGCTTCTGCTGGTTACCTAAGGATGTGTCGCCTTTAGCAACCTTTATTGTTTTTTTGTGTTTTTTATGTATCTGATACGAACTATTGCATCTTCAAATGTACAAAGAAATTAAGTAATATTTATACATCCCAAATAATTGATAATTGATTTAGATGCATGCATACATATTCCTAAATTCGAATAGAAAACAAAAACCCAAAAGGATTTAGAGAAATAGTTTTATTCTACAATAAATACATCAGCCAGAACACGGACAAGTAATACAACGTAGAGCACTTACTTTACGAATCCGTAATCATTACATTGTCCTCTAGAATGAGCTGAAGGTGTGGAGTAGGGAGGAGCACCCTCTACAGACTCTTGCTCTGGTGTACACGGTACAGTAGAACTGCCTCATGCTCTCTGGAAACTAAAACATTAGCACCTGGAATGTACCTTAAAAAGTGCATGAAGTCATTTTTCTGGATTTTCTCTTTTGTAGGAGATTGAAAACTTGAAAAATCAGCAAACGTTAATGAAACAAACACAGGATGACATGAAAAAGGTACCAGCTGTACCAAACTTCCAACTGTAGATCTACCTGAACTGTTTAACTGTTAAACAATGTCTTATTTTTAGTTACTATATTTTTAGTTTACTATATTTATATATATATATATATTTTTTTTTTTCTTCTGTAGGCTATGATGTACTGTACCCAAACACAACAATACAAGGAAAATGATGCTAATCTAACATCTCTGCAAGAAGGTCAGTACATTTTTTAAATAATAAATATGCAAACATAGTCACATTTACACATGAATGGTGTGGGTTTCTAATAAAGATCACAATGAAGCACAAGAGAAAAAATATTTAAACCAGATAAAAGCGTATAAATCACAAAAATATTGTCAATGAGGTTTCTACATGCTCCCAGGTAGCGGCCCTGTGCTCTACCCCTTTGTCCAAGACGAGGACGATGAAGACAGTGATGTCAGTTTGCTCCCTGACCCTTGCAATCATTACACTGCGCTGGACCAGAGCTGGAGAGCCACCAACTTCAGCACCAAGAATGTCCGCTGCGACCGGCGTGTCAACTGGAAGGGCTGGTACCGCATGTACTACCGCGGCAAAACCATTCAGATGCCCGAGATCTGCATAAGAAAGGAAATGTGTGGGACGCACGCTCCGCTGTGGCTTGTGGGTGGACATCCACGCCTGCGCGACGGCATCGTCACCCGCAGGATCTGCGGCCACTGGAACAACAACTGCTGTGCCTTCAAATCGCCTCCCATCCAAGTGAAAGCATGCAGAGGCAACTACTATGTCTACAAGTTTGTCCAGCCAATGGCCTGTCATTTGGCCTACTGTGCAGGTGTGGGCTCATTTTGGGGTTTATTCATGCTATAGCAACGATCAGAGCTCACATCCACTCACCTGTTCCAACGTCTTTTGCAAACTTTCAGATGTTAACACTCTTGTTTGTGGGAGGTGCAAGAAAAATGAAATCTGCACCAGCAGGGACAAGATCAATTGGTTTTGTAAGATATCAGAAAGCAGAGGTAAGTGTTCCACGTCACACACAGAAGCCTAGCAGCTAATTTCATTACATGAAGGAATCTTGCCTCTTACCACGGCATCAACCTTTTCTTTAATGATGATTTACAGTGAAATCCAGAGTCCACTTCTTCGCCTCCTATCCTGGCCACATGTCAGGGAAAGTGAACCGCATCCAGTACAGGAAGGTGTATGTAAATGTGGGACAGGCTTTCAACCGGCTCACGGGTGTGTTCACCGCGCCAGTCACCGGCGTCTATCAGTTCTTCTTCTCTACACAGACTGCAAACAACGGCGCTAAGACTGACCTGTGGCTTGTTGTAAATGGCTACTGGGTTGCTTTGTCTCACACTCAAGTCAGTAGGTCAAATTCAGTGGGAAATCTCTCTACGTACATGACCACTTTACGCAAAGGTGCCTTGGTGTATATAACCCATAACTGTGGGAACTCCTGGGCAAATGCAGCATCCAATACCATCACATTTGGGGGTTCACTGCTTTTAAAACGAAAGTAAAAGTAGTCAAATCAGATCTGTCATAGTGAAACAAATGAATATAACATTTCAGAGCCAGACAAGTATACACATACATTTAAAAATATATAGTGAACAACATTATAAATGTATAAGGTAGTTTCAAATGACCTTATTTTGCTTTGGGTTTTTTTTTCTGTTTTATTTGTAACGTTTTAGTATTTATAGACATTATAATCGAGATTTTAATTGATCGCCTTGACCCAATATATTGTCATTACCTTCAATGAGCACAAGGGGGAGCAGTAATGTCATGCCTGGCAAGTAGCGTGAACGTGCACAAAATGGCCCTCGGTCATACGTAGCCGAATACCGAGCAACTTGGTGCACTGTGTGAAAACTGCATTAAAGTTTAAACTATTTAATTTTCTCATTGTTGTGATCCCTTGTGTACTCTTTGAAACTGTATTACATGGCAGTTTGTGTAACATTTGTACTGAAATAATGCACAGGTAAGTCAGGTCACATTGTCTTAAAGGCCTTACCTTTAAAATACACTTTCTTCTCCCTTCACAATCAAATAAAACAGTTGAAGTCCCTCGTTTTAAAACATTTAGCATTCTTGAAGACTACACCTAAACATACTGCAAGGGTTATCATTGCCTTATATGGCTATAATGAACAGGCATTCTTGATTGTTGATTTTCCGTTTGCCACAGTTTTTTTCAAGTTAATATGAAATAAAAACGTGTGTAATCTAACGAATGTAATCTAACGCTTCAAAACATAGATTATTTTTATTAGTACGATTTTTACATCTATTCCGTCCACCCTAGTCACGTAGGGTGAACTGGGGGGACCGAAGGCGCGCGACGCGGCGTATGTCGGGCGTGTAAGGGGAGGGGCGTCTGGGACTCTGGCGGACGCCATTGGCTGTTAGTCAAGGCGCTGTGCGTCAGGAAAGCGGCGTGAAGTTCACACAGGAGTATGGAATGAAGCTCAGGCAGTTTTCACGTCTCAGACGTCTTGAAGGCAACAAGTTGCTGAAAACTGCCAGGGCTGATGAGGATTTACGCTTTTACAGTGGACGTTTGAAACGGAACGACTCAACTTCTAGTAAAACAGTGAAAGCGAGCTATGTTTATTTTTTTTTAAAGAACCATGAGAGAGAATAGAAGCATTGTTTTAAGAAATTGACTTGTTAGTGGATGATGGTTGATAATTTAGCTTCATTCACATCACTTTTCTGTAAAACTGTGTAGACTGGGCTGATTTGTAGGTCGTTCAGTTCTTAAGTTTGGTTGTGAGATTCTGTTAGAAACACATAGGCTTTCGTTTTTGGATAAAACTAATTATGGCAGAACAAGAAAGTTTGGAATTCGGAAAGGCGGATTTTGTTCTTCTGGACACCGTGTCTTTGGACGACTTTATGGCCAACCTTAAACTCAGGTAAGCAACTTGCTCGGTTTTTCACCTTAACTGTGTTACGCATAGCAGTTGGCTGAGAACAGCACAAGTGCACTTTGATGATGGTTGTCCTAAAGCATAGGACATGGCATGATTATTGGGTGTAGATGTGGATCTAGCACGTCTTGATTTATAGACTGCTTTGGAGGGGAACAAAAACAGTATATATCACTTTGCCCTTAAGGTAGCTCAACTGTCAAACTGTCTCTGTAGTAGACTAACCGAAAAGTTATTGACAGAGATATCTGTATAATGCCAATATTCTAACATACAGTTAGGGCAACCTCTTAAAATCAGTGACAGAAAAAGATTTTGATTTGTAGATACCAGTTTACAGTGAAGACAACTGATGTCTATAAAACAAACCCAGTGTTACTGTTGAGGACTGTAATTTATCCATGCTATTAATAGGAAGTCACATTTATTGTCACTGATTTTGTGTTATATAATCCAGTCTGGAAAATGTGCATAAATAATTAATTCGTCCAACCAATCACTAGATCATTAACAACTAATTGTCTCTACCAAGCACAAAAGTAGGCCTGCATTTTCAGCACTGCAAATAAGTATAACCATACTTATGTATACTCCATACTCACAGGCTCATCACAAAGGCTTTTGGTGACTTCTTTTTTTAAATAAATATTTGTCATGTTTTGCTTAACATACACAATTATGTCATCAACCACAGGCTGCACCTGCTTAGTCTACATGCACTGAGTAGCTAGAGGGGTGTGGACAATGGAAATTCCCCTTACATACATCCACACAATGATAGAGTTTGGTGCAGATGATCTAGTATTTTTACTCTGTGTTTTCATGAAAGCATATCACATTTCCCTATTACTTGTCTGTCAATAATCGACTGGCTGCCCATGATGTAGTGAATAGGACAGTAGTGTGCCAAGTATCATGAGTGAATAACACCTCGTCTTATCATTATACAATATTTGACCTTGCTTAATCAGTAACCTCAAATACAAGTTCAACATTAGTTTTTGTATTTCTTATAGTAAATCTTGACAGCCTTCAAAGTTCAGTTGCATCTCAGTGAAGCCAAAGCACGAATGATTGAGCATGTTTGTGTATTGTTTCCCAAAACGGTTGTTGTGATTACATTTGCTTTTGTTTGAACAACAAACTGACAGATTTTTGGAACTACTTTATTCCAATGTTTCACCAATCAATCTTCCAAAACATTATACAGAGTTGAATAAATATGTGGCATGTCATCTGTATCAGGACTGTGTGCTTGTGCTCCGTTTCTTCCACATTCCCCTAGCTGTGGTTCGGGTGAGTGTTTGCCTTTCTGTCCGGTCCGGAGATGGCGTGTGCAATTTGTTATTTGCAGAGGGTGTGACCAGGCATGCTTCCTGCTACTTCCCTTGCTCCACGTGTGTGTGTGTGTGTGTGTGTGTGTGTGTGTGGTGCTCTCCTAAGAACAGCTGATGCAGGGGGACACCATGTCACATCTCTCCTGATCTGCGCTACACACTCACCCACTGCACTTTTCCACTAACACAGAGAACCTGAAGATTATTGAAATTGGTGATGATAATGCACAAAAAAAATATTTATTGTTAATTTAAGTTTTGAGGGAACTGTCTTCAGCTCTGCATACTATGTACTATTCATCCAGTGATTAGCATGTGTGTTTAGACTAAACAGCTAGGCTAGGCTTAATACCAGGAAGAAAGAAGAGACTAAATATAACGGAGCTGGAGTACAAACCTTTACTTGCAGTTGTCAGCTCTGTGACAGAGAAATTGCTCATAGGGATTTTAACATTCAGGACCGTCACACAGCTGTAAGAGCTCAGGCTCCTCATACTGAGGCGTGTAAACAAGTGTCAGTGCGGCTGACACATACAGTACTTTACACTGTTTATAATCTTAACCATGTTTATATGCCTGTATAAGAGTTTATGTGGGCACCGTACCTAAATGATGTGCACTCACATATCTATGGCAGGGTTGTTTTGTCTGCTGGGTCTATGAATGGGAAATGTTTTGGCAATGATCTGCACATTTCCAAAAACAATCATAAGGGCTGCTTGGGAAATGTTCAGAATTCCTTCAGGAGGTTCAGATGAACCAGCTGATAAGCACTACGCCGTGGCGACAGGCTGAACTGGTTTCTAATATACATTCTCTGTCTCACAAGCTTCCTGTGTCATTCTGCGAAAATGTTCATCTTAAACAACCTATTGTTTTCTCACTGAAACCTCAAGTCCTCTCTCAAAACCACTGGAGTGAAGAGACATGTCCCTGTCTTGAAGAGTTCACCTTTGTTCCCTTAGCCCCTTGCTTTAACGGACTGAAGGCATATTAACAACCCTTCAGAACACTTCGGCCTGTTTGGGTTCCAAATGTTATAGTGGTGCCTCCCTATTACAGCCTTTTCGTATTCTTATTATTATTATTCGTTCACGCATGTCGGTTTCATCATGACCTGAAGACTCATCGATATAGCACACGCCCCAACACATGTTGATCTGACCTTATTGCTACCTGTCTGTCTCTCGCTGAATGTGGAACTGAATGAATACAAAGTCATTTATCCATAGCTAACTTGGATAACTGCGGTATCTGAAGATCATTAAGGTTGAATTTCACCAGGTTTAGGATTGTGTATCAAATGAACATGGGTGCTTATTGCGGAACTCACTGAGTGAAACTGGACTGGCATGCAAACTAGATCAGCTGGTTGTCAAATTATAAATACCTTGAGTATTAGGCTGCTATGTAACTGTAGAACAAACAGCCACTGTGTCTCCCCCATTTCAGGCGGGTAAATGTTCACTTGTTGCCTTAACAGCGCGTAAGGGCTGCATGGAGCCCATCTGTGACACATGGCAACCTGATTCCCTCCCTGCACAGCAGGCGCGGAGATCAAAGAGCTCCTTAGAGCTCTCAGGTGTACAAAGAGTCAGACACGAGGTTAAAGGTTCTTCTTCCTCTTCCTGTGTGCATATGGTAGGTGGAACTGACAGATCCAAGTGGGCAAAATGGATTTGACCGAAACGGTGACACATCCGGACTTAATTGGTCACTTGAAATATCCCAATATGGAGAGAGAATATCGCAGAAAAAATATTTTCCATTGCTTTTCTAAAGGCTATGGGAATTTACCTCTTGGCAGTCCACGTTTTGAGCCTCTGACCAGGGACGGCCTCTGTCTGCTCCACTGCTGCATAAAAAGCCATCTTGTTTCTTGGGCTTTTCCCATAGCAAGAGTTCTAACTACCATAGTCGCACTCTTTAATCATAAACAAAGACCGCAGAGAAAGAATGGTTTTAGTTCATTATTCTTCCTTCATTTTATTGAAATGTTTTCTTTTGATTTTAATAGCAGCAAAATATAATGTTCGATTCATTTGAGGTGATTTTTAATTCATCTGCCGTAGAGCATTAATTAAAGGTTGGTGTTCTGCAGAACCGCACACCCCTCACACTGCTATTCTGCCTCACACCATCACATCGCTGTGCAACCACTGTGCGCTTTTCTACCATTTGAAACTACTCCAAGTGAAAAAAAGTAATGAAAATACATAAAAATCAGGACAACTCTGTAATGGTGAAAATATGTCTCTCTTCCTGAAATGCTGGATTAGGGTTTTATATTTTAAAAACGAAACCCCCTTTTCTCTCTCGCTGTCCTGCTAAGAAAAGGGGGTAGTCTCGCCACAAGAATTTCCATACAACCCCCTGTAATCTGAAACACATTACCGCCCTTACATAAACAGGACTCGGCCTTTTTCTGTAACCCCCCCCCTCAAAATAAGATCTGAGCCCAACAGACGTTTCATTTGTGGACTGGGCCTTGGCCGACCGGCCCTAGGAGGCAAAGTAACATTTGAGGTGATGTCTCGCTCTCTCTCTGGCCTCCTTCTCATTACCCCGTGGCCTTCACTGTTAGTATGGTTATGGCTGAGCCCCTCTCTGCCTTGGTATTCCCCCCCTTCCTTTTCATGTTTAGCTGTTATTTCCAGCTTGGTACTAAGGACACTTGTATGTCTTGAGAATGACTTTTGAATTAGAATTTGCTAGAAGTCTAAATATACTCTTTTCTGTGTAATCTGCTTATGGCTTGGTGGACGAGGTCACTTCTGGGTCTATTTGAGCATCATGGACTGGATGTGCCCATCTTCTCCGCTTTCAGTTCCTACATGTACTGTAACCAAAATAGGCCAGAAGATTGGGCCTCATGCTGACTGACTCAACTGAGTGGATGTGCAGAAATACCTAAACGCAGTTGTGCGATGTGTAAATATGAGATGCGCCCTGTGAGAATGTGAGAAGCAGTGACCTCATTCTCGGGTGGCTCTGTGTGTCCCACCTGTTGACACCAAGCTTTGTTGGTCGGGTGGGAGTACACTCACACAGGCTGTGTCTCACTTATGTAGGGCCTTTGATTCTTCTTCCCTCTGTTGTTCTCTCTCTCATTCTCTCTCTCTCTCTCCCACTGTCTAATTACATTTTATAGACAGTCAGTTTCCTCGTTAACTTTGATTCACTCTCCCTCTCTTATACTTTCTCACTCTCCTTCACCCTCTCTCCTCCCCTCTCCCTCTCTCTATTTCTCTCTCTCCTCCCCTTCTCTCTCTCCTCCCCTCTCACTCTCTTTCTCTCCTCCCCTCTCCCTCTTTCTCTCTCTCCTCCCCTCTCTCTCTTTCTCTCTCTCCTCCCCTTTCCCCTCTCTCTTTTTCTCTCTCCTCCCTTTCCCCTCTCTCTCTCTCCTGCCCTCTCCCTCTCTTTCTCTCACCCCCTCTCCCTCTCTCTCATCCTCTCTCTCTCTCTCTTTTCCCCTGTCTGTTTTTCTGCTTTTCCATGCCCTCTTTTTACTGTGATCGAAATTTAAGAGCTGTCCTCAGACAATATACTGAGTCATGTCTGAGTCGTGGGGCTGTTTTTCTCTTTTTTTTGGCTTGTTTTGTTTTGGCTTGTTTTGTTTTTTTTGACTGCCACTTATCTCCTCTGCTGTGCTGTTGATCTCACTCCAAGATCAGGCCCACATGTTAAAGGTCCCTGAGTCCAGGCCCGAGGCCACACCTTACCACCAGATCCTTTTCTCTCACTTTGCTACTGACTTCTGAAATTGTATCCCTGAAACCTGCCCCGTTTCTTCCCGTTCTCAGGCCGGCGACAGCGCAAACGTAGCAGTGATCCCAGCCAAATATTGGAAGGCCAGAATAACCAAACCTCAGCTGCACCCTGATCCCCTCGTGTCTGGATACCACCTTATCAGAGGGACAAAAAAAAAAAACCCACAAAAAAAAGAGCCATTTTGTCACGTGGCCAACAACTTGCCTCATGAATCACATCTTAGACATTTCCAATTTTCACTCTCTGTGCTACGAATAAAATACCACTCTGCATGCCCAACTTCAAAAGAGTGATTATTCCTCTCCCTTCCCCTCTTCTTTCTCCTCCACACGCCAGACACCTCGTCGCTGTAGCCCCCCCTTTTCTTCCCCGTCTGTATCTCTGCGTAAGGAGAGGAGGTGACCCAGGGGAGCAGGAGAGAGGCAGGGAGGCTAATGGAGTAAGTCTAGACCAGCTGGAAGCTCCCTCGGCATGATGGGGCCTGTCCGCCCAGCGAGACTGTTTTGTCTGCAGGCCAGCGGTTCGGGTGTTTTGCGCCTTCTCGAGGCCGGTCGCCCGTGACGAGGGAGCTGCTGTTTAGTGCTGAGCGGGTGTTAACGTGGCACGGGCGCGTGCGAACGCAACTCCCACATGTGTCTGCAGAGCTGCGCTCATGGCATGAAATGCCAGGGGGAGGTTAAAGGTAAAAAGTAAGCGTACGTCTGAGCTAAAGTGGAAGATGCAGGCTTTGGTTATTCAGGGGCTGCCTTAAACTTTTGGAGTTTTTGGTAAAGAACAAAGGACCTTAACCTTGTGCCGTATGTCTAAAAAAACACGTGGACGCATTATAACCGTTATGAAATGAACGTTTTTTTTAAATCTATTTTAATTTACCAAGAAACATTTTTAAAATACTGTAAAGCGTAAACGCTTAATCACTAGTCTGATAGCAGCCACAAGTATCACTAATAATTAACAAGAGTTTTCAACACAAAGAGAAGAGTGCTACAAATCATTTACAGCAGCAGCGCAAGTCTGTTTGGATAGAGAACAGAGATCCATTATCAGGTCGTACCCAGCATGCACAGTGCTAAGCTCTGCACACTGAGAGATGATGAATGCTTGATGGTAAATTGTGTGCATGGGATCAGAGTGGATCAAGAGAAGATTATCCCTCCTTTGCTGTGGTGGTGTTGAAGCAGACTGGCGCGTGCTGCCCAGGGGTCAGATTGCCTGCTTCATTATCTAACGTCTTAATATGGCCGCTTGTCTCTGTTCAGCACTTTTTAATTAGTGCTCTAACTGGGGCTGTAGACCTTCATCCCGTTATCTCTCTGAGTTTGACTTTTTGTCCTGGGATTGTTTTCACACATGCACACGAACACACGCACGCACACGCACGCACACGTGCACACACATTCCTGCAGCTCACATTTTTGCTGGAGTTTCTACTGATGTCAGGGAATGTCGGTTTCACCCCACCCTTGTTAACGGTGGACAAATATCCACAAGAGACCCACCCAAAACAAGGCTGTAGGCTGTAGTTATCTACATCCTGGCCTGTAATTCCACTCTATAAATGGGATGTCTCTCTCATGGCCTTTCTGCCTGTGTGAGGACCTTTCCCCCCTCGGCCTGGGCGAACATGTCTTGCGGCTGCAGCTGGTACAGCAGGCTGGGTGCGACCCAGCCTCTCCCCTGATGCAACACACTGAACGCTCTATTGCCACATGTGTGTTTTAGCCACACGCCTCACTATGTTTAGGTATGGAGAGTCGAAAAGGTGGGCAGGTCCAGGCAGACAGCAGAAGCTACCGCCGGGAGGTGAGCTGAGGTTAAGCTGTCCGGGCAGGCCGCTGAAGTTAAGGCGGGTTTGAGGGTTGTTACGTGGGGCCCCGTGCTTGTTGCCCCTCCCGGGTGGTAGGCAGAAAGAGGCGGAGGTCCCGGCACGCTGATCCACCCAGCCCCGCACCTCACCGCCTCGTCCTGCTCCCCTCAAACGACTCAGAAGGTCTTTTTCATTCGTTCATTTGCAAACAGGACCTAAGCAATTACCGCTCGGCCCGCCTGCTCTGATTCGGAGCTTCACACCGCCTGCTTCGTTAGCGTTGTTTCTTGTTCGTGTAATACCACATGTCGGAAGCAGATGGCGCTGGTGATGACCCCGCGTTTATTCCAGACACACCCTGGGATTCGATTCATCGTATTTCAGGCACAGCTGATTTTGTTTTGGCGTGCGTCTTTCTTATACTAGGAACAAAGGTTTAGCAGTTGGAAATGAGTCAAGTGGTTCTAGCACATTTTGGACTGGCTGCACTGATGGAGCAGATGGCAGTGTAATAAAGTCATCTCGGATTGGACCAGTATCGTAGTTATGGTAGGACACACAGTTCTGGGTCAGTGCCCTAGGGTGGAGGCTTATAAAGGATGATGGACCGAGCTATCAAGTGAGTATTGAGCAGGCTAACTGTCCAGCGTGGGCCCTGTAGTCCTACATCACATATCTCTCATGCTGTAATACGTTAGCATGGTTCATGTTTACATTTACATTCATGGCATTAGGCAGATTCTCTTTTCAAACGTACAGAAGTGCTTGTTGATTTCTGAAATGCAGGACAAACACAGTAGAGCTTTTCCACTGAATCCTGCACTCTGCACTATACTAGTAGCCCACCGCACAACCAAAACAAACGATGCAGCACCCGACTGAGTCTGTGGGGCAAAACATTGGATGCATGTGACCCCGCCTTGACCCCGCCTTATGGTGTCCTTGACCCAAACCCGAACGCTTCCCGTTATCGGCGCTGGTTCCGCCCACTGGCCACGAGCGCCGTGGACGGCGAGCGCTGACAGGAGTGGGCCAGTGTGTGGGGCCGGCCTGCGCTCCGCACACACAGAACGCACATTGACAGGAGAACAATGGAGCAGGCACGTCACCGCCTCCCACCTCCGAGGCACAAAGGAGCCTTTAGCGTCTGCCACGAGCGCGCCGGCCCATCGTGCGTCCCTCGCCGGAGCGCCAGCGTCTCGGTCCTGCCCCTCTGCTCCTCCCTGCTCCGCACGCATGCTGCGCGCCGCGGCGCCGACGTGAGATGCACCGGTTTCGCTGTTAACACAATCCTGAATTACGCTCCAGAAAGGTGTTGGAACCACGGGAAGGTTAAAGCATTCGCTGACACTGCCGTGTGTTTCGTACGAAGAGACCAGCCTAATCTTTGGATGGATCCACACACCGATGCATCAAACCCCAGCGCCTCCCCCACGGGGGCACAGTGGGCTCGGCAGAGGTGCGGGAGGAGAAGAAAGAGGGCTTTATTCTGAGCATGACCCGAGGCTTCTGAGAACAGGAAGGAAGTGAGGCTTTCGCTCTCCTGGGGCCCGGAGCCTAAAGCGGACGACTGCTGCTCACACAGCCGGGCACACAGAGTTCTAGCCGCTCACCTCTGTGTGAGCCGTGTGTGGCGGTGAGCGTGGGACGTGCAGTAGGCAAACGGACACCACGCTGCATCCTTAATAAAAGCACATTTCTTTGTTATTTTGTATTGTCTTGTGTTTGGGTTTGTCTGGTTTATGTGAAGGAAGTAAAGTCAGTAACAGGTTTTGAATCCATTCCAGATTACGTTCTCTGAACATGACTTAAACATGACTTTATGCTTTGTTGTTTTATGTTTAAGCTGTGAAATGTTTGCAGTACTTATAAAGTCCCACAGTCCACAATTCAGACACAGTTCAAATACATGTTCACCAATAAGTTGGGACTAGGTGGGTAAGCTCTCTGTGTTGCACTGCGCTATGTCTCTGCATGGCCCAGAGCCGACACAGCTCCTCACCAGACTGTCTCTTCCGGCAGGTTTGAAAAGAGCCGCATCTACAGCTACATCGGGGAGGTGGTGGTGTCAGTGAACCCTTACCGTGCCATGAACATCTACGGGCGGGACACCATCGAGCAGTACAAGGGCCGGGAGCTGTACGAGCGCCCGCCGCATCTCTTCGCCATAGCAGACGCTGCGTACAAAGCCATGAAGAGAAGGAACAAAGATAGCTGCATTGTGATCTCAGGTTAACTGACATTTGGGCCTTATCCTTAAACCCTACGGGGGAATCATGGGGGCTTGCTGACGTTTGACTTATTTAACCTGCTGGTTCTCTCATAAGCCTGTCAACATTTTGTTTTATTTTTGGTGTGTTATCTTGGAACAACAGTCAGTGCTTGTACGGCTGGATCTAATGCGATTAGGTTTGTAGACAGAGGCGAGCTGCTCAGTATGGCTGGACCGCTGACGGAAGGTGCTTGCAATCCTGAGCAGGATGCGAGGAAATAACTTTGTCATTGGAATTCTTCACCAAGGGTCCTTTGTATGAGTCAGAGTATCTGTGTCAGTAGCTCATTGTTACATATTTATTGTTTAGTTGGGAAATTATTCTGACCTGGGGCCCATACCAAGGGGTTACTGGTTTAATACAGTTTGGAGTTTAAAAATACGATCGTAATTTTGAATTTCAAAGTAAACCTTGATGGGTGACCACAGGTTGTGACTATATTGCAAAAATATTTGGGATATTTAGTGCCATCTGGTGTTCAAAGGATATTTTTAACCAGCAAAAAATCAAAATGTAGATTTTTGATTTACTGTTTTGATTCACTAGTATTATAACTTGAGTAACTAAAAGCAAAAATTAGGTTGGCTAATTTACACTGCTTCACTGAATTAAGACTTACTGTTACTTACCGTTACAGTGCAGCATTTAACCTGTCTGAAACATAACAAAACGTTGCTTGTTTTCAGGGGAGAGCGGAGCTGGAAAAACAGAAGCCAGTAAATACATTATGCAATATATTGCTGCTATTACGAATCCCAGCCAAAGAGCAGAGGTGGAGAGGTGAGTGATGTGCCGTCGCTCCTGTGCAGCCTTCGTCGATAACGGCTCTGATTGCTGTTGATGATGCTTCTATCACACTCGTACGCTGACTGCATGGAGCTTAGCTGACCAAATTGTGTTTGTGCATGCGTACTGTATGCTGAACTAGGCCAGAGATCTTCACTTCGGTCTGACGCAGATCTGTACTGGAGCAGAATGAGCATCGGGACTGAATAATGCATGATGGCCACGCAGGGCCACACCAGTGATATAAGGCCACGTGCAGCCACGCTGGAGGAGCTGCCGTTATAAATGGGTCATATTTGGTCAGCTAAGCTGAATCCGTGACAAAATGGCGTGCTAAGCAGGGGTTTCATTTAGCTGGATACGCAACCTCAGCCCGGCGCAGGAGCTGTACGGGGGTACGCAGTGTGAACCCGCCCCCTCGCTGTGTTCCGTCACCTCCGCTGAGCGACGGCCGCCACGCACACTGGCACGTTGCCCACGGCGTCTCTGACTTAGATTGCAAATGAAGGTTTCAGCGAAGACCTTGGAGCAGAGCGGCTGAAATTGGTTCGTGGTTTATGGCTCACTGTATTGATGTGCTATTATCTGCAAAGGTCGTAGTTCTGTAAAGCTCCATGGTTCAGCAGAGCTTCAGTACAGAGCAAACAGGCCACCACAGTCGTGCAGGTGACGCTGTAAATATGGACAATGTGCAGTCGAGTGCAAGTCGAGACATGCTGCAACCTTTGCTGTGTGTGGGTGTGTTATTCTGGGCGTGTGTGTGTGTGTGTGTGCGTGCGTAGACATGTGCACATGTGTGTCTGAGCGTGTACCTGCTCACTGGAGTCTATGCAGACAGTATGCACAAAGTGCACTAAAAGCCTAAGCAGACACTTGATTGGTTGAGTGTCTGTCGGTGTTTGTGTGACAGTGTTTGTCTGTGTGTGTGTGTGTGCGGGTGCATGTGTGCACACACACACACGTGCGTGTGCAGGTCAGGGCAGTGTTGCATGTGTGCGGGCTGCTGGGAAGTGTGTGTATGTGGACATGCAGCACAGCCTACAGCACGATCCAGTCCCACGGCACACGGCACTGAGCCCCTGGCTCCACTGTGGTGACGTTGGGCCCACATGATCATGGACATGCGTGCACTGGCTCTTGGTGGCTAAGGCGCAAGGCGCAAGGCTGTTTAATTGCTAGCAGACAGGCGTTTTAGCTCATGCTGACATAGACTGAACCACACTGACTGCTGAGGTTAATCCACGAGAAACACATTAAAGGTGCACGATTTTACAGGGTGAAAAACATGCTGCTGAAATCCAACTGTGTCCTGGAGGCGTTTGGAAATGCCAAGACCAACCGCAACGACAACTCCAGCCGCTTCGGGAAATACATGGATATAAACTTTGACTTTAAGGGGGACCCTATCGGTGGCCATATCAGTAACTACCTGCTGGAGAAGGTATTTAATACAGTGATGCCACACACTATAGCAAACAGCTTAGTCCCGCCTCCCCCAACCCCCACCCCCCCTTCTCAGTGCAAGCTCATCAGTGTTTGGCCATGTAAGCATGGGGATTAAACTGTAAACAAACATGTTTTCTCCAACTTTCTGCCTCCTCTTCAGTCTCGAGTCATCTTCCAGCAGGAAGGTGAGAGAAGTTTTCACTCCTTCTACCAGGTGAGCAGAGAGACACACAAATGAGCTGCCTGCTTTTGTATTCGTTGCCTGGTGACTCCTGGCAGCCAGATGCTACGAACCTGTTTATTAGTCCAAAGTCACAGCCACCTACTGAGAATAAAATATACCCTCTGCTATGCCCGTGGGAGGAAATAACTGGTTTCAAACCTGTTCTTTGGAATGTTTTTTTCTTAATCATTCTGGGTTACACTAATCTACAATTGTACTTACATGTTTAGTGACTAGCAGCTGTTTATTAGGGTTAAGGTGATAAAAACAACAGCAATAGGTGAGAAGGGCATGTGTGGAGGCTCCAGTGGCATCCTGCCTTCACCACGGTGCTGTAACCTCTCTGCTCTTTTCCAGCTTGTTAAAGGAGCTCCAGAGTCTCTCCTGCGCTCACTTCACGTCCAGAGAGACCCTACTGCTTACAGTTACATTAAAGTCGGTGGCCTCATCAAGGTGTGCCATTTTACATCCTGAAGTGGTGCCATGCACAATTCACACAACACTCCTTTAACTGTGAAGTCTCAACAGATGGCTTGGCCAGTGTTTTTCGACCAAAAACAGCAACATCAGCGCTTCTTAATATGATCCCTCTGTGTTTTAAAAGAACTACTGCAAAGACAATAGTAGCTGCAGCTTGCGGTGGGTTCAGAGGACTGTCCGTTGACCAGGATGCTCAGTACAGTTGCAGCCCTCGGCTTTAAGGCCTTCACCCCGCATTACACAACAACAGCGAAAAATGCCAACCCACACTATGCCCGTACAGGCGTAATGTGTTGCGTGTTACGCTCCTTATGGCTCTGTGCTGACTCAGAGGGCAGAATGACGGAGGACTGCTCAGCTGTCTGTGGTCGAGAGTTTAATGATAGAGAACAGAAACAGTTTAAGGCAACAAACAAGGTGACGTCATGGACCTGACACACACTCGGGCACTTTGAACATTGTGTGCCACGCTTTTTTTTTTTTTTTTTTATAGGAACACTTTCTGGTCAAACGTCTGGTCTAAAAGTGCTGTGGTTTCCACGGTTACCTACTGGAGGAATTAGACCCAGTCTCCAACGCAGCGTTAGCCACCAGAGGCTGGGTGTAATTAGGAACCCTACAGCTGTTGTTGTTCTCGGACTGCTGGGAAATTAGTTACCACCTCAGCGATTCTCTGGGCTTAATTGTGCAGCTGTAAATGCAGTGGGGGGAAAAAATAGGTTTCCTGTTTGTGGTTTCCTAGCAAACAAAAAAACAAAAAACTTGTCCCATGTCAAACTTGAGAGGTGGGGCTACATCTGACCACAACTTAAGAACACAAATGTATAAAAAAAGGAATGCAACACAATGTTTTTAAAACCACAATAACAAATTATATCTTTTGACCACTCTATATAATACTACGATAATGTTTTGCCCTGTTGTCATGACGTGTAGGTTTGAGTCTAGATGACCCTGAACTAGCAACTACACCTGCCTTCACCAAGTCTCTTGTGCCACTCCTGCAGTCCTCCATCAACGACAGTGCAGATTTCAAAGCTGTAGCAGATGCAATGAAGGTGATCGGATTCACCGGTGAGGAGATCCAGACTGTCTACAAGATCCTGGCTACCATCTTGCACCTGGTACCCTCCTTGGTTTCATTGCTGTGTTTGTCGGTTTTACCTGTTCTGTACTGTGTCCCAAATTTTCTGAAGCGTAGCTTTGAGGTATGTGATCTTGGAGTATTTCTGTAACTCTACTAATGAAGCAGGAGGAGTTCTCAGGGATCCATGCTGTGTCCTCTTCCAGGGCAACCTGACGTTCGGCAGTGACGGAGATGTGACGCTGATCGAGAGCACAAAGTTGGTGGGAGTGCTGGCAGAGCTGTTGTCCACCAGAGAGGACAATGTGGAGAAGGCGATGCTGTACCGTACCGTGGCAACCGGCCGCGATGTCATTGACAAGCAACACACGGACCAAGAGGCCAGCTACGGCCGGGACGCCTTGGCCAAGGTACAACACGGCCTTCCGGCCAGCGTCCTCTCCAATCCAGAGCCAAAGTCCAAGGTTTTGTCCTGATAGCGCACAGCCTATAAGGGAAAGTGATTGCACCACAGATATTTTTATGTCGAGCAGGCCATGCCGCTTGGACCCGGAAACCAACAACACACTTAAGTACCAGGTGACCAACACACACACTTAAGTACCAGGTGACCAACACACACGCTTAAGTACCAGGTGACCAACACACACGCTTAAGTACCAGGTGACCAACACACACGCTTAAGTACCAGGTGACCAACACACACGCTTAAGTACCAGGTGACCAACACACACGCTTAAGTACCAGGAGACCAACACACACACTCATGGCTGAATGTGGAAATGCTTTAGTTCAAGATGAGAACAGCTGTCGTTTCAGTCTCGTAATGCTGTTCCCACTCTCCGCTCTGTGGCTACATTCTCTCTGTGCCATGCTGGGACTTCAGATCCTGTTTTTAAAGTGTTTCCTCTTCCTGTAAATAAGGCACCGTCTCCCTGATGATTGGGGCCGAGTGCACAAATTGAAGTTGTGGTGATGGCAGTTCTGCCTCCTGGCCAACACCTTGTCCACATTTGAATGTAGTAAAAGGGGTTTTGGTCCAGTGCTCTGGCTCCGCTAATTGCTTCACATTGACCCAGGTGTGTTCTGCCTAGGCTATTTACGAGCGCCTCTTCTGCTGGATAGTGGGCAGGATCAATGACATTATTGAGGTGAAGAACTACGATGCCAGGATCCACGGGAAGAACACCGTGATCGGAGTGCTTGACATCTACGGCTTTGAGATCTTCCAGAACAACAGGTGTTTCTAGCACGTATACTTTTAGCACGTAAAAATTTGGCAAATGTATATTTTGGCAGTGTTATAACACTGATATAACACTCTTCCTCTGTCTCACCCTCTCTCTCTCTTCACTCTTTCTCTGTCTCTCACCCACTCTTCACTCTTCCCCTGTCTCTCACCCACTCTTCACTCTTCCCCTGTCTCTCACCCTCTCTCTCTCTTCACTCTTCCCCTGTCTCTCTCCCTTCACCTTCTCCAGTTTTGAACAGTTCTGTATAAACTACTGTAATGAAAAACTGCAGCAGCTCTTCATTCAGCTGGTGCTGAAGCAGGAGCAGGAGGAGTACCAGAGGGAGGGGATCCCATGGACACATGTGAGGCCACGTCAGCACTCCCCCTCTCACACACCCTTAACTCAGGACCTCCAGTCCACACCCCCCTACATGCTCCCTGATCTCCCCCCTACATGCTCCCTGATCTCCCCCTTACATGCTCCCTGATCTCCCCCTTACATGCTCCCTGATCTCCCCCTTACATGCTCCCTGATCTCCTCCTACATGCTCCCTGATCTCCTCCTACATGCTCCCTGATCTCCCCCCTACATGCTCCCTGCATGCTCCCTCCCCCCTACATGCTCCCTGATCTCCTCCTACATGCTCCCTGATCTCCCCCCTACATGCTCCCTGCAGGCTCCCTCCCCCCTACATGCTCCCTGATCTCCCCCCTACATGCTCCCTGCATGCTCCCTCCCCCCTACATGCTCCCTGATCTCCTCCTACATGCTCCCTGATCTCCCCCCTACATGCTCCCTGCATGCTCCCTCCCCCCTGCATGCTCCCTCCCCCCTACATGCTCCCTCCCCCCTACATGCTCCCTGATCTCCCCCTACATGCTCCCTGATCTCCTCCTACATGCTCCCTGATCTCCCCCCTACATGCTCCCTGCATCTCCCCCCCCTACATGCTCCCTGATCTCCTCCTACATGCTCCCTGATCTCCCCCCTACATGCTCCCTGCATGCTCCCTCCCCCCTACATGCTCCCTGATCTCCCCCCTCTTTTACATTGTTCCTCTTTTCGACGCTCGTATAGCAATCCTGTGTTATGACATGTGCGTGTGCTCTGGGCAGATCGACTACTTCAATAATCAGATCATCGTGGACCTGGTGGAGCAGCAGCATAAGGGAATCTTCTCCGTGCTGGATGAGGCCTGCATGAACGTGGGGAAAGTGACTGACGAGATGTTCTTACAGGCGCTCAATGGAAAACTGGCCAAGCACGCTCACTACACCAGCCGCAAGGTAGGGCCCTCTCCACACCCTGTCTGCAGGTGTTAGGGCAAACGCTTTGCTCTTATGTTTAGGGTTTGGTACTACATCAGTGAGAACGGATTATTTGGAGCCCTCCTGAGAATGTTACAGCTTCAGGTGCTTTATAAGATAAGGTCTAAACTCCAGTTTAGGCAAACTTGTGAGCTTTGTATAGCATCCTTAGCAAAACACTTCCCCGAATGGGCACAAGAGGGCAACAGCGCTCAGTGAAAGACAGCCCTCTGTCTGGCCGTACACCGAGCTCTAGGTGATGTCACTGACAACCAATGGGAGCTAGCAGGACTGGTGTCTCACAGCCGTAGCAAGGAGCAAAAGAGAGAAATGGAGAGCAAGTAAGCTGCAGGATACAAAGGTTTAACAAACAATGAAAAATCAGAACGAGGAAAGATAACAACATTTATGCATCGACCAGCCCCCCAGTTTCTGCAGAGGTTTAAGCTCTAGCCAAACGTCACGCCACATGAGGCTGCTTGTGTTTGTCCATACAGAGAGGTGGGCAGAACCAGCGAGCTATACGCTGCAATCAGGGTGTGAGCTTGAACAGCGAAGCTGCTGGTTCATCGCAGCATCACACACACACACACACACACACACACACACACACACACACACACAGTCACAGACACAGACTCACTCGCACACGGGCAAAAATACATACAACGATGACTAAAATAAGGTGTGAAAATGAGAGCAGAAGGTGTATGGTAATTTTTCTGTGTGAGGCTGGTGGCGTAATCAGAAAATATCGCTTGGTGCTGGAGCATTAATTAGTCTGTGGAGCTCATTTGTAATGTAGAAGATTGCTGCTCGTTGTAGAGGCATCGCAGAACACAGAGTTCAGACCAGAAGGAGGGTGTGACTCATTCCTGCTGTTTGCGTGCATGGGTGGGTGTGTGTCTGTGTGTGGTGTGTGTTCACGGTGTGTCACGTGTTGAATGTATGGCTGATGTACTGTACCATACTAAACCTCAGAAGGCATTTGGAACACAGAATCAAATAGTTGCTGTAGTCTTTATGGTTCTCGTATCAAAACCAGATACTAGCCAGTTATTTTCTTCATCTTTTCTCTGTATGGGAGCTATAGACAGTGGTGTTATGTGTTCGTGTCATGTCACTGTTCAGGCTGTAACCCTGGCGTAGTTAAGGTGTGCTCATTAAAAGGCAGTGGCCAAGCCCCTGGTGAAGCTTCTTTTTTGTTTTGTTTCGCTGGTCCCATTTTCTTGTGTCTCCATTTTAAACGTTCACATTTGACTGGTTCCAAATCTGCCCAGTCTTTGCACACTGCATAACCACTGCATAACCACTGCATAACCACTGCATAACTTCGGGCAGTTCTCGCAGTTCTCGCAATACTCTTATTTTTTCCTGAAACCGGGAGGTGAAACAAGTGAGAGATGGAGAGGGGGTATATGGGGTGTGTGATGGGGGGTATATGGGGTGGTATATGGGGTGTGTGATGGGGGGTATATAGGATGCGTGATGGGGGTATATGGGGTGGTATATGGGGTGTGTGATGGGGGGTATATAGGATGCGTGATGGGGGTATATGGGGTGTGTGATGGGGGGTATATAGGATGCGTGATGGGGTAATGGGTGTCTGATGGGGTTAACACATTAATAATATAGGAGATGATTAGCAGCTAGTCTTGTGTTCCTACATTTGCATTTAGTCATTTGGCAGGTAACCTAGAAAAACAGCACAAAACTTTGCAGACTGTAGAAGTGAATCAGTCAGTTAATGGCAAAGTGAATCAGAAAGCTATCTAACCTAAACCCTGTTGCACACATGCCGTGGTAACTGCGTTCTGGCAGATGTCCAGGGTTATATGTAAATCTGAGCTGAAACCCCAGTTAAAATACCAGAAAAATAGATCTGAAACTTTGCCGGGAATAGGCCTTGTAATTCCTGACAGTACTATTACTGAACAGAAGGCAGAAACTATTAAATAAGAACATGAAGTTTTCAATTATGTGTCTTTAAGCTTTTAGCCTTATATAGCATTCTGGGGGTGACATATTCTTGTCTGCTGTTCCCCAGTTTAGCATCCCAAATTTGTCAGAAACACATCTTTGTGAACATATCAGAAAATACCATTTGTCTGCAAACCTACCATTTGCTAACCTGTTAACAAACTGATGTTTGGATCATGTTGAATGGCATTGAATATTTATTGCAACTGTTATTCATTTACATGATTCAAAATGAAGCATCCTTTGTTCTATACGCTGCACTTTAAGTCCTGACATTCAGTGTTTCAAGTCTGAAAAGGGGTTTGTCACCATTGATTGAAACATTCAGGCTTTAACAGGGCTTTAAAAGACATGAGTTTTATTCTAGAATGATCAAAGGCGAGAGCAGAGAAACCTTCTCTGGTATGTTACGATTAGCGAAACAACCCAGTCTCATTTACTCTTGACCATGAATGTCCTCGAAAGTCAATAGAAGGTGCTTAAAGACCTCTGTAAGGGGTTTTTCATGTCGAGAAGTGCATATTCTTACTCTCTCTCTCCCTCTCACACACACACACACACACACACACACTATATATATATATATATATATATATATATATATATATATATATATATATAAAGCAGTAGAGCAGTTCTTATATATATAAAGCAGTTCTCAGACTGCTATGATCAGTGTTTGCCAAGGAGCACTTCTTGATGAGGTATGCATTTAGACCACAGCTTAAGGCTGTGTTGAGCGATGTGGCAGTTCACACCATTGGGCAAAGGCGTTCCACCACTGATGGGCAACGTGGCATAAGCAGTGTCATTTTTGCACTGCACACATGAGCTTTGAGGCCATTTGTGTCACTACCGTAGCAGTCAGTGAACAGTTATGTTAAAGAATTTGATATGGATCCAGCTGTATACTGCTGAGTGCTGATGAGTAGCTCCTAGAACTACAGTCCGTAATCCGTACTCCGTCTACAGATTAACTGCCACATGCACTTTTTCAGGCCGTTAGTTAATCTGTTGAAACATCTCCTGCTCTCACTGTCTCCCACACTCTCAGCATGACCGACATGAAACGCTTTTGGTCCCAGATGTGGTGCTGCTGTTGTTTTCCCCAGCAGCTTCTAATTACAGTGATTTGCTGACTCAGATCAGATGTTCACACCAGGGTGTTTGTGGAGGAAGTGGCGGCTCCTAAGCCCCCAACTTTCTCCAGCACATGCTGGGTGGAGGTGCAAGGTGGAGGTGACTGGATGTTCTTCCAAGAGTCCATGGCAGGATGGCTAGTTCCAGCATAGAGCAGTTTATTATACTCAGAGTTGCCTCATCTTAAATTAGTTGTAATTAGTAAATGACAGCATCTTGAGAAAACCTTCCTTCTCATGTTCATGGTTGGTGTGTAATTAAGTCACACCAGTCCGCTGCTTGACTACACAATGAATCAGACTCATTGACTTGAGCGGCTTTGATTGCAGCTCCACATGGTGGTTTTTTTAAATGTATTATTCAAGCACCAGTGACAACTTTTCTTCAAAAGTGATCCTGACCACTTGAGAGCTCATCAAGGCGCCTCCTCCACTGAGCTGAACTCTGGTCCCGATGGGCACCAGAACCCGACGTGTGTCCAGCGCAGACCTGTCCACGGACGGAGTCGAGCAGCAATGTCACGGCTGTAATAACTGACATGCTGCTGAAAGGGTCACAGGTGGAGGGCAGGATGGTGTACCGCTGGGGGTGCTGATGGAGCCAGAGAGGTGTAGGTGGAGCTGGAGCCTGTCAGAGCGAGTAATGACCAACCGTAACGCTGTCGCCACAATTACACTGCACGGAAAGCCCCGTCTGGTGATCACTGTCGTCCACATGTGTAATCGTCTGCGTATCTTCAGAATCTCTTGCAGCAGTTTTTAATTTGGCAGTTAATGTTGACGTCCTTAGTGATCATCCGGCCTAGTCTGTAATTTGTAAAGCACTTTGAGTTGCATGTATGCATGAAAGGTGCTATACAAATAATTATAGATTATTATTATTATTATTATAGTCTCTCACCCACCTGCTACGTGCCACTTCACTCGCCTTTTGTCAAGAGCACAAAGTGGGTGGTCACAAAGTCGTGTGCTGGACGCGCAGACACTCCGGCTCAGAGCCATCCGATGGTTTGAGGGGGGAGATGCTATATTTAGAGGCGTGAATCCTCTCTGTTCCCATTACTTTTCTCCCAAACCACTCCAGAAACCTCCCTGTCCCCACCCTGCAGCGTGACTCATCGCCGCCTCGCGCTCCCTTCCCCGTCTGGATAATCAGAACACGCCGCCGCCCATCTGCATATTGTGCGTGTGTTTTGGGGGCCGTGTTCTTTGGGGCCGTGTTCTTTGGGGCCGTGTGTTTTGGGGGGGCGTGTGTTTTGGGGGGGCGTGTGCTTTGGGGGGTGAATGTTTTGGGGGCGTGCCCGACCCGGGTGTGACCGACTGAGCCGGATGAGGCGATGCAGCAGGCTGCTCGGATCCCACCCGCCAGTCCCGATCCATTTGAAGCCGTTCCCGGGCTTGGCCGCCCGTGCCGCTGCCGTCGGGAGCCGGTCCAGCCAGACGGGGCAGCGCCAGGCCAGGGCGGCAGCTGTGGTCTGCTTCTCTCTGCCTCTCACCCATAGCTCACAGAATAAATCTACAGCCGTCTCCACGTTCCTCCGAGAAAACGGCAGGCCCCGCCCCTTTGGCACGTTCTGCTGTGACTTAGCTCGCGGACTGGACGTGGCGTGCTCCATGGCGCGGCCTGTCTGGCTATGGCGGGGAGCTGCTCCACCTCCCTCGGGAGGAAGCTCACGTGGCAGGGCGGAGACGCTGCCGTCTGCATGTGGCACAGGCGGTGCACGCGGCGCACGCAGGCTCGTAAAGGCACCGCAGAGCAGAAGGCGTCACCCACCGTTCCACCAGCACTGCAGCAGAACATCTTAGTAGCCCGTGGCCTCTTCTACACCGGCGTCTGTGTGTGATCGCGGCCCCTGGGTGGGTGGAGGTGTCGGGTGTGTGTTAGCGGCCCCTGGGTGGGTGGAGGTGTCAGGTGTGTGTTAGCGGCCCCTGGGTGGGTGGAGGTGTCTGGTTGGTGCCCTAGTTCACAGCGATGGGCCAGTCTGGTTTTCTGTGCTCCATTAATGAAAGCTGGAGTTTCATTCTTTGACATATTTGAAAAGTATTTCTTACATAACAGCCTTAACCGCCTTCATGTCGTGTATCAAAGGATCCTTTAAGGGATGTTTTTTTAGTTTTATTAATCAAAGCATTTGAGTTAGGAGAGAGTGAGCAAATTGTGTTTTCAAATGTTTCTTTAGGGTCCGTAGATCCATTACTCTTTCAGTATTCTAGGGTTAGGCTGATTGTGAGATGGATGAAACATCTCATACATGTAATGGCTTACAGAGACCACACTTGCACTTAGCCTTTATCTTTGCAAATTTGAAGGCTTACCTCGGTCTCTCTCTCTCTTTCTTCCTTCCTCTGTATTTTCTCTTCTTTTTCCTTACTCTTTCTCTCTCTCTCTCTTTTTAATCAGTTGTCTGCCTTCTGATACCTCCTGAGCACTGCTGCCTCCTGCTAAATGAAAGCCTGTCCTTCCTTCTCCAGTACACATGGTTCCCCTGCACACAGCCTCTCTCTCCCACACACACCCCTCTCCCACACACACACACACCTCTCCCACACACACTCCTCTCCCACACACAGCCTCTCTGTCTCCCACACACACCCCTCTCCCACACACACACACACACACACACCTCTCCTACACACACTCCTCTCCTACTCACAGCCTCTGTCTCCCACACACACCCCTCTCCCACACACACACACACACACTCCTCTCCCACACACACACACCCCTCTCCCACTCACAGCCTCTCTGTCTCCCACACACTTTTCCTGCTTTTCTCCACCGTTCCTCATCCCTCTCCTCAAAAGGCCGTGCCATCACTCAGAAAACATTTTAAACAGAATGGGGCTGAAAACAAAGCTTCCATGACATGACTGTGAGAAGTTCTCGTGCCTGTACCTCATCCTCCTCCCTCTCCATCTCTCCACAGCTCTCCCCTACAGACAAGAGCCTGGAGTTCGACCGTGACTTCCGCATTCGGCACTATGCCGGCGACGTGGTGTAAGTATCCTCGCAGGACGCCCAAGCCCACCCACACTCTTCCCCGCAGATGCTGTGAGTAGCCAGTGGGGTGCAGTTAGGGACCAGGTGCGGTTAGGGCCCGGGTGCAGTTAGGGACCAGGTGCGGTTAGGGCCCGGGTGCGGTTAGGGACCGGGTCCTGGTGCGAGCATGTCAGAACGCTGCCGTGTGGGCTAAGGTGGGGAGCAGCTCTAACGTGGTGAGCCCAGGCCATCGAAGTGATGCAAGTCGCGCCAGACGGAACCCTGGGAAATCTCCATGATCTCATGTGCTTCTGCTTCCGGCTCACCCTGCCACCTCCGAGCTGCTATTCATCTCCCGTCCGTGGCAGTTTTTAATACGTTATGAGTCCGTGTCCGGCCTGCCTCCTGGTGCTTAGCGCGAGTACGCGGCCTAGAGACGGAGCTAAAAATACAGCCGTCAGTGCATGTATATGAGCAGCACGCCCCTCTGTGAGTCAGCACCAGTGTAATGCTGCTGGCCTCCCCGGGGCCTGGAACACTTACTGCAGCACTTAGACGGCTCAGACGGAGAGGCCAATCAATCGGCCACTCGCCTCGCATTTCCCCTTTGGTGTTTTGTACTTGGGTGCATTTGTGAGGATTAAGTGGAGTGTCCACCATAGGAACAAGGAAGCTTAAAACCACTTTCTGTGTGTTAATGTGAGGCTGTGTGTTTACTGCTGAAATGCTAACGTATCGGCCTCGCTGTGTGCTGAATCCACAGTTACTCTGTTGTGGGTTTCATTGACAAGAACAAAGACACCCTGTTTCAGGACTTCAAGAGGCTGTTGTACAACAGGTCAGCACTGCAGTATGTTCGGTATCGTTATCAGTAACGTTTGGTATCAGTAATGGCTGAATAACGATGGCTTTTTTTTTGCTGACCCCTGTTCTCCCACAGCTCGAACCCTGTGCTGAAGGCCATGTGGCCTGAAGGCAAGCTCAGCATCACCGAGGTCACCAAGCGACCCCTCACTGCAGGGACGCTCTTCAAGAACTCCATGATCTCCCTGGTGGAAAACCTGGCCTCTAAGGTAGGTGCTGAGTGCACACTTGTGTCTGCTCATGATTATAAGGGAAGGGAATATAAAAGCGCCATAACAGACGTTCAGAATCGGGTCGCCTTATTTTACGGATCGACGCTCTCTCACCGTTGCCCCCTGGTGGTGTGCGCAGGAACCGTACTATGTGCGCTGCATCAAACCCAACGACGTGAAGTCGCCGTTGCTATTTGAGCACGAGCGCTGCAAGCACCAGGTGGAATACCTGGGCCTGCTGGAGAACGTCCGCGTTCGACGTGCTGGCTTTGCCAACCGCCAGACCTACGCACGCTTCTTACAGAGGTGAGTGTCCTCCACACACCTGACCCGTTCAGTTAGCACACTCGGCTAGAAGCCAGAAACTCCTATTATGGTCTTCAAACTCCTCTTTCCTTAAATGCTGTTTTGAGCACTTATTGTAAAAAGAACTAACATGCCGGAGCCAAAAAAACTGTAGATTTCGGTCACAAACCACCATTCTGAGAATAGTGCAGGTGTACAATTGAATTGTTATTGCTACTTTGACAGAATGAATGTTTATGTTTTCAACAAAAATTCTTTAATGCTGGGTTTCTGTTTGAAATGGATGTGTGTGTTAAGGAAATGTCATATCCGACAACAAAGGCAAAGGCTAGATAAAGGGAAAGACTTCACAGCACACGGAAAGCACATTTTTTTGGCCATTGTTTCTGATTGGACGCTAGCAGTAGACTGAGCCCCTCCCATCGGGCCTGCCACTAGGGGGCCTGAATGGTGAACAGACAAGCTGTTATTATAAATCCAATATAAATTTTACATTGGCAAATCCAAAATACAGATATTAATCTGGAGGTCAAAGGCCTTCACCAATTTACTGATGATGCTTTCCAGAACCGTAGAGACTGCTTCAGTACCTGCGTCTCTACAGAGGTGTATTACTGCATCTCTGTAGCTGTGTATTCCTGCATCTCTGTAGATGTGTATTCCTGCATCTCTGCAGAGGTGTATTCCTGCATCTCTGCAGAGGTGTATTCCTGCATCTCTGCAGAGGTATATTCCTGCATCTCTGCAGAGGTGTATTCCTGCATCTCTGCAGAGGTGTATTCCTGCATCTCTGCAGCACTGCCTTGAAAGTGCCCTTGCTTAACCTTTGTGACAAACAATCCATCAGAGAAACGGCTTGCCAACACGCAGTATGTGCTCACATCCGAAAGGGATGTGAACCTGTTGAAATGATTCACATGCATAAATAGCTCCAACAAAACGTGACCTGACCTTAATCTGATTAAAAATAATTAAGGCAGCCTTGGTCAACACAAACGACATTTTACAGCTTCGTATTTTAAACGCTTTAAATAATTAAGGTCAAAGGTGAGCGAAGGTACTGGGGCGAGAGGTCAGTCTGCTGCCCGAGAACCTGGACGTTTGCGACCAATGGCTGCCCAACGATTGCAGGGCTGCGTCCTGACCTTCCTGCAGCCAGACGTCAGGTCATCTGTCTGGGTCACGCAGCACAACAATATCCCAAAACCCTGGAGTCCATCAATAAGAGAGTGACCCAAAGAGCAGGCGTGCTGTGGACCAGCGCCAGGATCCTGAACCGCAGCCTCTGTGAACCCGATGCGGCATGACGTGAGGCGTTTTAAGCGAGTCATTCTGAAGCATGCGTGAGCCGTTTTGTTTAGAGATCTGGGCCAGAGCAGGTCACTCCGTCACACTGGATCTTTCATGGCACGTACGGAAGCTTTTTTGATGACATTGCCAGTAAATGGCAGCGCCGGTTGCTTTGTATAAGCAGCAACGTTCTCCTTGGTTGCTTGAGCCCTATATTTCATATGAAAATGTCAGACCAGATCATATTTTACATTTCTCAAGCTTTCTTTTTGCTACGCGTATTCTGTTTTCCATGGGATTAAAACCCTGTAGTATATGAGAATGTGATCGTATAGACTCTTTCACATGCGTACTCCTGTCTTTAAGGAGGTGTTCTCTGTTCCTCTGTGCCGTGTGGACACCGTGTCCTGACTTCAAGCTCCCCCTCCCCCCAACACACACACACACACACACACATACAGTTGATCAGATCCTGTGTGACACTCCTGTTGCATAAACACCTCCTGGCTGTGAGCAAGTATAATGGAGAGAGATAGCTGCTTAACTGCACACCAGCATCACCAGTTCCTCCTCCCTGTCTATATGAAGGCCACGGCCATTCATGAAATATAACCTCCTACTGCGTCAGACAGCCAGCCTGCACTGTAGGAACTGTTCCAAACACTTGCACCACATGATTTTTAAACACACACCCTCTCCCTCTCTATCTCTCTCTCTTTCTCTCTCTCTCTCCCTCCCTTCCCCCCTACCCCCCTCTCTGACTGTGGGAGTGACACCATTCTACTTTTTGTAATTGATTCTTCTTGCCGTCTCGCATAGCAAAATTCAATAATCGTGCAATTTGGTTTTATTAAATGGGCATTGCACACAGACAAAAGCTTAGAAAATGACGTTTATATTACGTTCCCAGGATGTGTGACATTCCTTGTCTTAAAATGCCCGTAGTACTGCAGACAGGATGACAATGGGATTTGTTTCTAGACAGCAAAACGGGTGGAGGTTATCTTAGACAGCAAAACGGGTGGAGGTTATCTGACACCTCTGCTGTCCCATCCTCCCCCCCCAAGGTATAAGATGATCTCCGAGTTCACGTGGCCCAATCACGACCTTCCCTCGGACCGCGAGGCCGTGAGGCGTTTGCTCCAGGGCTGCGGCTTTGAGCAGGACGCCGCCTTTGGCAAGACGAAGGTGTTCATCCGCACGCCTCGCACCATCTTCAGCCTGGAGGAGCAGCGAGCCGAGATGGTGAAACGCATCGTCCTCTTCCTGCAGAAGGCAAGGACTCCGCTGGGGATCTGCCGCGTTCCAAGGCCCTGGGGGGGGTTGTGTCTTTCGGTTTGTCATTCAGATTTGCATACTTGTGTAATTGCTTTTTGCAGGACGCCTTTGTCCTGGTCAGGGTTTTTAAAGGCTGTTAAATATGCACTGACTCATCGGCATCTGCTGCTGAAAGTGGGGCGTTTATTACATGGAGCTTCCTCTACATGTATACACACACACACACACACACACATAAACCAGCCCTGAAGGCCGGGTTGGCTCCAGCGACCAGTGGTGTGTTACATCTGCACCAGTCATACACTGCAGGCTCAGGCAAGGCGTTGATACGCCGCCACTTAATAGCACAACAGCGTCCCCAGGCCAAGCCAAGCCACACGCCCCCTTACTGAGGGCACTTGTGTTGTATGTCGTTCATAAAGTCAAAGTCGAATTGATTTGCATGTCGCTTTTTAGCACACGCGCTGTAACAAAGCAGCTTTACACATGTTTGGGTCCAGACCCTTAATGAGCAACCCAGTGGCAATGAGAACATCCCTGGCAGAATTAAGGAAGAGACGTTGGGAGGAGCAGATCTCAAGAGGGAATCCATCTCGTCAACCCCTCCGTGGGCTGTTTACTGGGTTATTTTCTTCTATGTATTAAGAAAATACACAGGGGTTTTCAGTCTAGTCCTGAGGGACCCAGACCACACACACCACACACACCACACAGCTCACACACACCACACAGTTCACACAGACCACACACCATACTCACCACACACACCACACAGCTCACACACACCACACACGCCACACAGGTTTTTGTTCTTCTTCAGGTCCCTGTATACCTGTATTCAGGTCCCTGTTCAAGGGCTATAGAGCTCTCGATGACCTGGCTAAGGCACACTGGAAGTTTGGCAAAAACCTCCTATGACTTGGGCCCTTAAGGCCTGGATTGTGAAGCTTCGATCTAGCAGATCCAGCAGAGCTGATTATTATACTGGTTTTGTACTGTGAAACCCCATTATCGCTCTGTTATTTCAAAAGGTCTTTGTGCTGTTCGAAATACTCTTGTGACAGGGTGTTTTGAAGGTGTTTTTAGTGCCTGATGACGCCATCTGACGGGGTGGCCTGTCTGTAATTTACCCAAATCCTACTTCCCGTTCAAGACTTTGATCATGAGCTTAAAATGAATAGAGCCACTTAACAAGGTGATTTGAACATAAGCTGATCTGTGAAGGCCTGTGGTGGTAAAGTGATCCACAGTGACGGCCCCAGGCCTCCCAGGGCCCTTCCCGCACAGCAGGAGCCAGCATCACGGCGTAGCATCACGGCGTAGCATCACGGCGTAGCATCACAGCGTAGCATCACGGCGTAGCGTCAGCTGCGAGGATGACCGCGCGACCTTTGTACCGACACGGTTGTGCACAGCAGAAATATGGTCCTGACACTGCTGCGTGGGTCCCTGTTCCCCCCAAGGGAAAGCATCAGCGTTGGGGATGTCGTCACTTCATTAAGCTCACTGCTCACCTCCGGGCACTATCTGTCTCACCCGCGCTAATATCAATAGCGCCTGTCTGCGCCAAGAGTGACAAGCGACGCGGATCTAAATGCACGCGCAGAGATGAGCTGGAAGCCGCCGTGATCTCTTTCCCCTCCCCTCCGCCTTCCTCGCGTACCCCCTCCCTCTCCCCCTCGCTCCGCGGCTGGCTTCCCTTCATCTTCCGCACAACCCAATCTCTTTATCCGCGCTGGGGCCGGCTCGGTCAGACGGGTTTGGCTCATGCCAAGTGTGCCATTGTTGATAGAAGTGGCAGATTCAGTTCCATGACTCCCACCCTCCACAACAAGAGCCTTCAGGTAAATATATAGAGGCCCTGAAAGAGGGCGCTTCCCTGCCGACGCTCAGAATAACCCCCTCTCTCCTGCTTGCTGTAATAGCGTTTAAATTGATCCCGGAGGTTCTGCAGCCCCTGTTCCGTGCTGTAAGGACGTGGCCCCAGGACGTGTCTGTCTGTCTCCTTCTCTCTGTGCTTTAACCATGCAGAACTGCTGTGGGCTGCAGAGAAAAGGGAGATGAGGGGATTGGGTTGAATGCCCCCCCCAAACACACACTTACACACACACACATCTCATTTCCCCACCCGCTCATGTCTTTGTCCTCATGTCTCTGATTTGGACTCTCTCATTAAGCACTGTGTTTCCTCATCTCCTGTCCTCACACCTCCCCGACCCCTGAGCCCACCTCGGGCTCGAGTCTCCTAATGTCCCCCCCCCATCCTCGGCTATGTCCTGATGAGTCCTCTCCTCAGGGTTTGGTGCTTAGCGCTTAGATGGCTCAGAGACTCACAGCACATTTCATCAGCTAATACACGATGTGAAGCTAAGCGGATTAGCTGCTATAAAACACTCCGATCTTTTTCTTTTTTTTCCCCTTTAAATTCACTTTCAGGTTGAAGGCTGGCCATCCCCATCATATGGGCTGGGCGTGTTCAGCTTTTTCTTGAAAATTACAGCTTATGTCTATGGTGTTTCCACTTATGTCTATGGTATTTCCACTTATGTCTATGGTGTTTCCACTTATGTCTATGGTGTTTCCACTTCTGTCTATGGTATTTCCACCATTCTCTCCAGCTCTTTCTTTCAGAACTTTTATGCTTTTTTATAACATTTATAACAACGGTACTACGGATTTCTTTGCTATGTGTTATGTGTGCCCGGGCTGATCATGGTTGGTTAGACCCTTCACAGACTGAACGGCACAGTCAGCCTTGCAGACAGCAAGACCCTGGATCCTCTCGAGCATTATTTTGCTCTTTTTAAACCCACTGCAAATGATTTCTGTGATATCTGAAGCGTTGCCGTTATTGAAGCAGACCATATGCCCGATGCTCACCTGGGACGTGCTTTCTCTCATCCTGCCGTTTCGACTTGTCATGTCAAACTAGAGGCTTTCAGGACACTTGAGCACAAGCCTGTGATGTATGACTCTAATGTCCTAGTCCGTGCAGAAGGCGGGGCCAGTGCTCCCAGTAACGCTGTGTGCCATTCAGGAATCACTGTCCACAACAGCCCACATGGATGAGCCACTGAAGGATACACTGTATATGAAGATATTTGTTTGATTGGAGGAATATCTGATTAGTCAGCGCTCAGTTGTCAACAAGTCCCATTACTTGAACTTTATTAGCCAGATCTTTATTAGTCCTCTGGTTATTTTTATATTATGTTTCTTTTCTGTTTTGCATCCATATTTAGTACCACCAAATGTTGCCTTTCAAAATAAGTCATTTCAACTTCAGTGTTTAGTATACCTCAAGCACAAAATTAAAAAAAGTTCTTGATGAGATGATTGCTGGTTACCACGTGAACATTTGTTAAAATGGGAAATGTGGAAAACTCTAATTAGATATGTGAGTAATTATGGGTTGGGAGGCGGAGAGGGAGAGTGAGAGCACCATCAGTGTGGAGGCAGTGACAGCTGCGACATGAGCTCTGCTGTTTCAGTAATGATGGAGGAATGGAAACCCCCCTCTGCCACACACACACACACACACACACACACACACACACACCCCTCGGCAGTCTGGTAGAGGTCACAGGAAAGACGGCAGCCTCCTTCACAGTGCCGAGCAGCTCGTCAGCCCTGCGGTATTGATTTATGAAAATGCCTCTTCTCCCCTTGTCCCTCTCCTCCCCTCGTCCCTCCCCTCGTCCCTCCCCTGGTCCCTGGCGACAGGTCGGCGGTTAGGATCTGTCGTGTTGCCACTAAACCGTGTCCCATTCGTGGAGCATCAAGTGTGTCACGGAAAACCACAGATTTTTCCCAGGAGGATTTACACATGCAGGAATTGTGCACTTGACTGTGATTGGTGGTGGATGGGGGGGGGTGGGGAGGGTGATTGGGGGTGGGGGTGGGGGGTGGTTGCTGCACCTGACTGATGAATGAGAAGCCAGCTCCCAATCTCTCACTTATCTGTTATTGTCTCGTGACACCTGATGGGAAGTGCCGCATATCCAAATAGGTGTTATTAGAAATTGATTTTAGAGAGCTGTATTATATTTTCATGTTTTGTTGTCCGCTAATGGACAGACCATTTCACAGGTCAATTATACTGATTATGATGTGTAAGTACTCCCATTTTGTGATCCAGTCCTATTGATTCAAGCGATTCTTTTCTTTATAGCAATTGAATTGAAATAAATGCAATCCATCACCTGACAACAGCTTGGCCAGCATTTAGCAGATTACTGAATTTCAGTCCACTGCCCTTTTTAGAGCCAATCAGAGCCAAGCGTGGTAATCCGTCACACTTAAATGCAATGGGAGTTCTTCAGTCTGGCTTTGATGAGGCTGTAAAGTTGGAGCAGAAGAGCGGGGAGGAGATGCAGCATTGTGTCCAAGTGCTTAAAACACAGCTGAGGGGGGAGGGAGACCCTGGTCCAGGCCTGATTTACCCACGCTCCCCTGGGCGTCGTATCTCCGTGCCTACCCCACTAACAATAAGCGCAGACCGTCTGGCTGCCTCCCTGTTGAAACGCCTCGAAGGCCGTCGGCATGGCTGGCTGTGAGGGAGCAGCTCGGTCACCTGTCAGCACGCCCACCCTCACGGACCACCACGGCGCACAGGTGGCAGGTGCAGAGGCGTTCCAGGCTGCTCGCACCCTGAGCCGCTTATGGCTCCGTGTGCAGCCGGTCCTGCTGGAGGGCGGCGCCCCGTGTAACGCTGGTTTCATTGCCACTGCAGTTTTTTTGCATTTGGATAATGCGATATGCAAACGATGCTCTAACAAGTCTAATTTTTATTGCACGCTGTGAGCATTAAAACCAAGCTCAGACATTCCCGATGAGGGGTTCTGTGAAGGTCTTGGCATTCAGATGATGCAGAAAATGTCCAAATATCGCAAGCCAAGTCTTTAACTGCGATACACCAAGCACTCTCCAGCGGGCTTGTAATGGTGTGTGAAGGCCGTGTGTACATTTATGGATGTGGCATTGTGTCCCCTGTCCTACTGCCCTGTTCTGTTGTACTCCTGATATGAATTGGCAGAAGGCGTCTTGGTGTACTGTGAGCGGAGTGTGAGAATCATATGTAACGCTCGGTGACTGTGTTGGGCTTTGGATCACACTGTGCTGAGCAGGAAGACGCACCCACGGAGTCACGGAGAGAAAAGTTCTCTCTGCAAGCTCTTCAGCCCCTCCACTCTCATTATGGGGCCTCACGCAGACGACTTGGGAACATGAACGCTTGGGACAGAATGCCACAAAGCTGAGATCTTAAACGGGTTCGAATTAGCAAACATTTAATAACACCAGGATCTTGTGGTGCCGTCCTGAAGCGAACGTGCACAGGTGTTCTGGAGAAAGAGAGCAGGATCTGTTCAAGGGCTTTTGTGCTGACTACAGGGAATTTTTGCCCTTCGAGTCCTTTGTCTGTTCTGCTTTATTTAGCCAGTGGAGTTGCAGGATACATCACTGTGTGGCTTATGAAGTAGCAACTGCTGTGAGGTCATCGCAGCTTCAGACCAGCATGGGGTCGACACTGACATCGTGACATACGCAGGAACCATTACACTACACAACATAAGGCCTGATTAGAGTGGTTAGTGCTTTTCCTAATGAAAGTTTACAGATGACCATCTTATCAGGACATCCATTTTTTTAGATGAATATTTAATTTTCATAGAGTATAACAAAGTATCCCTTAACACGTCTAGTTGAACACGATGTCTGTGTCCACAGTGCTTATACGCACACACAGCCTGTACTAGAGTGTCAGGGAGAGCCAAGTGCTTTGATGGCCGGGTCAGTGTGTAAAGGGGAGGTAGCATGTGGCATCTGCTTCACACGGGGCTGATCGGCTCCAACAACCCCAGAGAGATGCCTCGTCTTCCCTGGACATCCATTATCTTCCGTTATTAGTCTGTAACATGCTGATTACATCCTTTGAGTAGCACTTTGGGTGTCGCGCATCTGTGTTTTCCTGTCAAGTGCACTTCCTGCTGAAGAGGATCACCACCAGTGCGGGGCAGTAAACGCCAAGGTGGGGAGGCTGATCCCTGATATTCTTGCGCATCCCTTCTCGCAGGTGTGGCGTGGCACCATCGCGCGCATGCGTTACCGGCGGATGCGAGCTGCGCTGACCATCCTGCAGGCATACCGCCGCTACAAGGTCAAGTCGTACATCCGGGAGGTGAACGCACGCTTCCGAAACGTGGGGAGCATGAAGGACCGTGGCAGACACGTCAGGTGGCCCACCCCTCCTAAAGTGCTGCGCAGGTTTGAGGAGGCCCTGAGGAACATCTACAACAGGTCAGGACGCCAGCACACACACACACACACACACACACACACACACGCGCACGCACACACACACACGCACACACAGTGGGATGAATGGGAATCGTAGGATTCACGTAATGTAGGAGTTAATTGTGACTCTCACTCACCATTAACTCCCACTTTGCCTGCAGTATCTGGGCAACGGGGGTGACGCGTGTTTTCTTTGTCAGGATCTGGCCTGAATCATTCAAACTCTGTACGACAACACACATTAGCCCCCACTTCAGCACAGTTAACATTGTTCGAAGAATGACGTGTCAGAGCTATTTTTCCAACAGGGTCATTGAAAGTGTAACAGATTTCTCATATTTCTGTAATGTGCTTATAAGGCTGTAATAAATATTGGTATTTCTTTCTGTAAACTGTGTTTGTGTATGTGTGTTATAGGTGGTGGGCCTGGACCCTCATTAAAGGCCTGTCTCCCGACGAGAAATTACAGATCAAGGCCAAAGTGGCCACACTGGAGTGTCTGAAGGGTCAAAGGGCAGACCTGGGCCTCCAGAGACCCTGGCAGGGCAATTATCTGGTCAGTGTTGGAACCCTGAGTAGAAGGTCAAATTTAATGACAAAAAAAATACACTAAATGGAAAATTGAACTGTACCAGTGGGAACATTATACTCCTACAGTGAATGATCTGAGGACAGAGTGCTTCTTTTCTCATGCTGTGTGTGTGTTTGTGTGTCCTCAGAAGAGTGACAGTCCTGAGAAAGCATCATCCTTCACCCTGGTGTCCAGTGATCTTCAAAGGAAAGACAAGTTCATGAGGATCCTCTTCTCCTGCAATGTCCGCAAGGTACAAAACAGAGGACAGGAAACTGTGATCCATTAAAATGTATCCTTTACTAGTCTGACTTAAATTAACCTGTTATATACAGTACATGTATTGTATTGCTGATACACATTGATTAGTTGATTAGCTGATTAGATCACTAATAGTAGTTTTTGCTCATTCTGAATCTCCAGATCAACCGCTTCAATAAGGCGGAGAACAGAGCAGTGATGATCACCGATCGCCACCTGTACAAGCTGGACCCGCTGAAGCAGTACAAGCCCATGAAGAACACTCCACTCTATAACGTACACACGTGCTTCTCTCGCCCTTCATTACACACAGTGCTCATGTTCTGCATCTTCACTCCCCTCTATAACGTACACACGTGCTTCTCTCGCCCTTCATTACACACAACACTCATGTTCTGCATCTTCACTCCACTCTATAACGTACACACGTGCTTCTCTCGCCCTTCATGACACACAGTGCTCATGTTCTGCATCTTCACTCCCCTTTATAACGTACACACGTGCTTCTCTCGCCCTTCATTACACACAGTGCTCATGTTCTGCATCTTCACTCCCCTTTATAACGTACACACACGTCCTTCTCTCTCGCCCTTCATGACACACAGTGCTCATGTTCTGCATCTTCACTCCCCTCTATAACGTACACACGTGCTTCTCTCGCCCTTCATTACACACAACACTCATGTTCTGCATCTTCATCTATCTACACACGTGCTTCTCTCGCCCCTTCATTACACACAGTGCTCATGTTCTGCATCTTCACTCCCCTCTATAACGTACACACGTGCTTCTCTCGCCCTTCATTACACACAGTGCTCATGTTCTGCATCTTCACTCCCCCTCTATAACGTACACACGTGCTTCTCTCGCCCTTCATTACACACAGTGCTCATGTTCTGCATCTTCACTCCCCTCTATAACGTACACGTGCTTCTCTCGCCCTTCATTACACACAGTGCTCATGTTCTGCATCTTCATTCCACTCTATAAGTGCTGCTTCATGCCCTTCATTACACACTGCTCATGTTCTCTTCTCTATAACGTACCCCTCTCGCCCTTCATGACACACAACACTCATGTTCTGCATCTTCTCCCCTCTATAACGTACACACCCTCTGCCCTTCATTACACACAACACTCATGTTCTGTCTTTCTCTCGCCCTTCATTACACACAGTGCTCATGTTCTGCATCTTCACTCCCCCTGACACACAACACTCTATAACGTGCTTCTCTCGCCCTTCATTACACACAGTGCTCATGTTCTGCATCTTCACTTCTATAACATTACACACGTGCTTCTCGCCCTTCATTACACACAGTGCTCATGTTCTGCATCTTCACTCCCCCCTACACGTGCTTCTCTCGCCCTTCATTACACACAACTCTCATGTTCTGCATCTTCTTCTATAACGCACACACGCCCTTCATTACACACAACACTCATGTTCTGCATCTTCACTCCCCTTTATAACGTGCTTCTTCTTCATTACACACAACACTCGCCCTTCATTACACACAGTGCTCATGTTCTGCATCTTCACTCCCCTCTATAACGCACGTGCTTCTCTCAACCCTTCATTACACACACGTGCTTCTTCCCCCTTCATTACACACAACACTCATGTTCTGCCCTTCATTACACACAGTGCTCATGTTCTGCATCTTCACTCCCCTATACTCTACACGTGCTTCTCCTCGCCCTTCATTACACGTGCTCATGTTCTGCTTCTCTATCACACTTCATGCCCTTCATGACACACAGTGCTCATGTTCTGCATCTTCACTCCCCCTATAACGTACACACGTGCTTCTCTCGCCCTTCATTACACACAGCACTCATGTTCTGCATCTTCACTCCCCTCTATAACGTACACACGTGCTTCTCTCGCCCTTCATGACACACAACACTCATGTTCTGCATCTTCACTCCCCTCTATAACGTACACACGTGCTTCTCTCGCCCTTCATTACACACAGTGCTCATGTTCTGCATCTTCACTCCCCTCTATAACATACACACGTGCTTCTCTCGCCCTTCATTACACACAGTGCTCATGTTCTGCATCTTCACTCCCCTCTATAACGTACACACGTGCTTCTCTCGCCCTTCATTACACACAGTGCTCATGTTCTGCATCTTCACTCCCCTTTATAACGTACACACGTGCTTCTCTCGCCCTTCATGACACACAGTGCTCATGTTCTGCATCTTCACTCCCCTCTATAACGTACACACGTGCTTCTCTCGCCCTTCATTACACACAGTGCTCATGTTCTGCATCTTCACTCCCCTCTATAACGTACACACGTGCTTCTCTCGCCCTTCATGACACACAACACTCATGTTCTGCATCTTCACTCCCCTCTATAACGTACACACGTGCTTCTCTCGCCCTTCATTACACACAACACTCATGTTCTGCATCTTCACTCCCCTCTATAACGTACACACGTGCTTCTCTCGCCCTTCATTACACACAGTGCTCATGTTCTGCATCTTCACTCCCCTCTATAACGTACACACGTGCTTCTCTCGCCCTTCATTACACACAACACTCATGTTCTGCATCTTCACTCCCCTCTATAACATACACACGTGCTTCTCTCGCCCTTCATTACACACAGTGCTCATGTTCTGCATCTTCACTCCCTCTATAACGTACACACGTGCTTCTCTCGCCCTTCATTACACACAGTGCTCATGTTCTGCATCTTCACTCCCCTCTATAACGTACACACGTGCTTCTCTCGCCCTTCATTACACACAGTGCTCATGTTCTGCATCTTCACTCCCCTCTATAACGTACACACGTGCTTCTCTCGCCCTTCATTACACACAGCACTCATGTTCTGCATGTTATGAGTTTATATTGATAACATATCAATGCCGTGCTTGAACTCCTGACTCCAGTGTGTGTGCCCCGCTGCGTAGGGAAGGTCTCTGTTTTCCTCTCGTTTTACAAGTCAAAATAGTGCATTTGAAAATGGCGCGGGCTCTTCATTGAAGACCAGATTGTATAATGATCTCCCATCTTTGAATACGGTTAAAGCTGCCTGTGGTGCTCCTGATAACCCTCAACACAAGCCTGTCACACGTCTGCCGGATTAGCTGCAGCTTTAAATACGGAATGTTGACCTTCGCGCCGCAGCGATTTGCTTCTTCTTTGGTTGTTTCAATAAGAGTCGCGTCCCCAGACGGAGCCCTCATCATCGACAGGTGAGAAGTGCGGAGAGCCAAGCCCATCTGTGGTGGGTCGGCGGGCGGTGCCGTGGGCTCGGGTCCATGTTCCTGACTGAGCTCTGTATTGGCTGGGCTGAAAACGAGGGAGGGGCCTTGGCTCCTGTTCCAATCACAAAAGCACTATGTCTACAGGCGGCGTAGACGACCTTCTGTCCTCTGAGGAAGGATCATGAGAATATCTGTCAGATAAATAAGCATAAGTGCAAGATTGCAAGATGTGGTGCTCATAGACAATGGGGTCCATCATTTAAAATTCTGCACAAAGAAAGCTGCATGCAAGAGATTTTTTATCATATTATGATGTATGTATATGTGTGTGTATATATATATATATATATATATATATATATATATATATATATATATAGAGAGAGAGAGAGAGAGAGAGAGAGAGTGATTTAGCATGATGTCCATGGATAACATGGCATTTAAAGTTGCTGACGTGAGCAGTTCGATCATTTAGTTATTTGCAGGAGAAGAGCTCGTAATTGTTGCTGAACAGGCAGAAAGCTTCTGCCCTGCTAAACCTTCTTTGACCCCATATTTATTTATTGCTCCACTGAGGACTATGCAGCCATCACAGCAGCACTGATTTACCTGACAGCTAAAGGGTTTACTACCCCAGTTCAGATTGTATTATCAAATGGTTAAGCACTGAACATGCCCTCGAAAAAACATGGGGATGTTTAAAAAAAAAAAAAGATAATGCAACATCCCCCCCACACACCCCTCTGCACATTCCACCCCTCTCCTCAGCTGCTTTCCTCCCTCCCCATTCATCTTCCTCTCTGCTGTTGTCATGCCAACATCCCAGGAGATGGGGTTGTCATGACAACGGAGCAGGAGGAGAGATCAGCTGACGTCTGGTATCGTTCAGGCATGTGCACAAATTTACCTCCTCTGTGTTGCCCTTCTGTTCAGGCTTAAACATGTCTCCGTTATTTTCTCTTTGTCTTATCGTCTTTCTCTCTTTCTCAGTCTACGTCTCTCTCGAGCTCCTTCAAGTATCGCAGTATATTAGATCATTTACAATATTATGTCATCTACAATATTTCGTTTACCTAAATATTAAGCTTAAAATTGAGAGGAACGGTTAAATTTTAATTTGTTTTGGAACATTTTGAAGGTCTTCCCACACATCCCATATACATGATCATCTCACTTCATATGAATACAAATATACTTAATTGTAAACTGGTCCTATTATAGTCCTCGCACACACTCACAGACATACAGGAGTCAGTGGTTATGTAACACATTCCCTGAAAAACAGACCAGGGAAGGCAAGTGGGCTGATCTCTGCTATCATAGTGTTTACTGGTGCAGCAGAACCAGAATGGTCCACTGTGATTCAGCCTTCGTCCTTCCCACTGCCCGGATCCTCGTAACATTAGCTTCTAATTGTCAGGCTTGTCGTATCCGGAACGTGCACTACACCCAGTGATGTCTGGGTTCCAGTTTGAACACAGCGGCTGTACCAGTCCCACATACCTGAGCACTTTAACTGTGGCCCAGAAAGCCGCACATGTGGCCTGAAAATCTAGTGTTTCATCTCCAATTGCAAAGAGGCTAAATGGTGTTCCTAACATGGTGCGGGGACCTGGTTTCCTATGAGTAGTGAATTTGGCGATGAATAGCGATGTTCATCTAGCTGTTTTCCAACTCCTCTTTGCACTGAATTGAAGAAAGACAACTGGAGAAATCCTATGTGCCCTAACTACTACTCACCTATGAGCCCTAACTACTACTCACCTATGAGCCCTAACTACTACTCGCCTATGAGCCCTAACTACTACTCGCCTATGCGCCCTAACTACTACTCGCCTATGAGCCCTAACTACTACTCACCTATGTGCCCTAACTACTACTCACCTATGAGCCCTAACTACTACTCGCCTATGTGCCCTAACTACTACTCGCCTATGCGCCCTAACTACTACTCACCTATGAAACGTAGGCGTTCCATATCTCACCGTTTCTTCGAGACATCTAAAAAAGTATGTTTAACCTCATGTCTTACTGACACTCCTTTTGCCAAAAACATACCTGTAAAATGTGGGGACATGACTTGTCTCCCGTTAGTGCGAATGAGGGAGGCTGTGTGAAGACGTTGTGGCCTGCTCCCGTAGCTCCACGTCCAGGAGAAGAGGAGCTGAGCTGATCTGCTGGCTGGTGACGCTGCTCCTGGTCCAGGCTCTCACCTCCTCTGCTCTCACCCTCCCAGGTGACCGGACTGAGCGTGTCCCCAGGGAAGGACCAACTGGTCGTCTTCCACACCAAGGACAGCAGGGACCTGATCGTGTGCCTGCAGGGCATGCAGCCAGCAGGGGAGAGCCGCATTGGCGAGCTGGTTGGCACCCTGCTCAGCCACTTCAAAAGGTAGAGACCCGCGATGGCACACCTGCTGCCCCTCACCCCCTCGCTTCCTGCCCCCCGGGGGGGGGGGGGGGTATTTGGCCAGCAGGCCCAGTGCGAATCGTGGACAGAGAACTAGCACCCAGCATGGCAACGCGCGCAATATTGGTTTTAGTTGTAGTGTCTGACTCACTTAAAGCAGAGCTCGCCATATGAAACACAGCAAAATGGCCTGAGGTTTTATTCCAGTGACGCAAGTTTGCTGGATGGAAATGATATTGGAGTTTAGCTGAAGGTGGGTGTGTTGTATAAAGGAAGGGCTGGATATGCCGGGTAATCTGAGCTGATTCCGGATACGACGGGTAATCTGATCTGATTCCGGATACGCCGGGTAATCTGATCTGATTCCGGATACGCCGGGTAATCTGAGCTGATTCCGGATACGCCGGGTAATCTGACCTGATTCCGGATACGCCGGGTAATCTGATCTGATTCTTGTGAGTTGTCCCTGGCTGTCTCTGTGCATGTGTGTCTGTCCATGTCCGTGTCTGTCCGTGTCTGTCCGTGTCTGTTCGTGTGTGTGTGTGTGTTTGTCTGTCCGTGTCTGTCAATTCCACTAACAGTAATCCAGACTCAGTTGAGTATTTGAGTAGTCAGCAGGGTAGGAAATGAGGACATTGATGTTTTCCACTTCTATCTGTTGGCCAGAAAGGTGTGTGGGCTGGACAGGGAGATCTAGTACTGTTTGTTCTTCTGTCACCCTCAGCAAAGCTACTAGTGCAGCACTTCTAAAATGGCCTACTGTAAACAGATTTAACCTTTTTGTACACAAAGAGCAATCAAACACACACTCATCTTTCTGAATATAAGGTCATGCTTATTTACAGCTTCTGTAAATAATGCTTCACTCCTTTTTTTGTCCCATGGTGCATTACTATACTTACCTATTGGGCTTCACACTGCACGTGGTGAAGCAGAGGATAAATGTGCCCAGATATGGCCTAATAAAATTCACCCCATGCTCCCCTATTTGTGTGTAAAGCCCCCTAACACCAGTGCTAATGAGCGGAGGCAGGGCCTGTTCCTTTGGAGCCATCCGTCAGTGCAGGGATGAGGCGTGTGCCAGGCCCCGTTTGCTGCTGGCTGCTCCCAGAAGATACACACTTAACCTTCATCTCTCGTTCACCGCCCTCCTCCTCCTCCTCGCCATCGGCCCATTTAGCAAAGCCTCCGGGCTGCGAATGGACCCTGGCGCTGCCCTGTACGGACACCCTGCCTCTGCCATCAGCACGTAACATCAAGTAACAGCTGAACCAAATAAGGCTTTTACTGTTCTCGGTGCACACTGGGACTTTTGGGCTAGAGAGGCTTGGTTACAAAAAAATACTGCAGACACAGACTTTTTTACCTGCTGTGTTTGTGTATTACTAAAGTGTCTAACCCAGATCAGTCGGAATGGCCAACTTTGCTTTATGAAAGTAAGCACAACCCTGTTATCTCGGATGGCGCCAAGCAGTTGTTGTGATGACCACCGCCCACCCCGTCCCCACTGTAGTGAACACCAGCAGCTGACGTGTCCTTCCCTGTCCTCCGCACCTCCGCAGCTTCAGGCTCTGGTTCTGTCCATCTCTACCTCTTTCTGTGTTCTACCCTCTCTCTCTTCCTTAATCTCCCTCTCTCCATTTCTTTTATTTTCTCTCCTTTTCTCTTTCCTTCTCTCTCGTCTGCACCTGCTTGCTTCCTCTCATCCTTCCTTTTTTCTCTCAGTCACTTTTACTCCTTTTCTTTCCTTTTATCCTGCTGCGTTGATGGTGTGCTGTTGTTCCAGCGTTGAGGGGAACTCTATATTTAGCTGAGTTCCTGACATTGAGATGTAAATCCTGCACAACATAGTGCATCTCCATTTGCTCTTACTCTGCTCTCCACAGAGGGAACACTAGATCCGTTCTTCGATCATTCTTCGACCAGCCTGCTTCTCACACACACACACACACACCCACACACACAACCCTCACAGGAAAATATGAAATCCATAATGATCTGAGTAACTGGTAATTTATCACATTATAAAGTAAGTACACACTGTACATCCTATGTACGTGAAAACATGACACATTTGATTCTTTAAAGAGAACACAATGTTGGTTTTTCAAATGTATTTTGAAGATCTTTTTAAGTTAGTTGTGTTTATTTAGCAGTGGACGCTAGTTCTCTCGTTTGCTTTTGAAACTCTCAGGCAATATCACTGGGGCTGCCCGCTTCATAAAACTGCCTCTGTGTTTAGCGTAAACTGTCCATGAAACTCACTGCTGTTTGCTGCTCTTGTGTCTCACACACAGAGCTGAATGAGAAACCTGTTTCCATTGAAATCTGGCTCTCGAGCTAAATGCCTGTGAGAAGCCAAATGAATTGATTCACTGGGGGGAATTCATTAACTATGTTTTCTTTTCACTGTTCTCTGAGGAAATGAATCATGTTTCCAGTCTGTTCTTCCCAGGGGAGTTCCTAGGATGCCATAAGTATATCTATCTTCTAAGGCCCTGATAATGTAGAGTGCACTGGGATTCAAATAATGTCAAAAAGTAGTGCTACAGGCCACAGTTCTCCAGCAAACTATGTAGGTATGCAGTTAGGTCACTGGGATGATAGAAGTTTGGTCACTTCCCAGAGGCTGAGGACAACCTTAACCCTTTAACTTCCAACTCGTGCTTGACATTATTCCCTGACACTTCTTTTCAGCACCTAACCAGGTTCCCCTCACTCTGCTGAAGTATTGATGTCTGCCCATCCTCCCTCGTCACTCTACTGCTGTAGTGATGTATGCCCATCTTCCCTCATCACTCTGCTGCTGTAGTGATGTCTGCCCATCTTCCCTCGTCACTCTGCTTCTCACCCTGCAGTGTAACAGCTCTCTTGCTCATACACGCTTCCTTTCTTTCTCTCTCTCTCTCTCTCTCTCTCTCTTTCATTGTAAGTGTGACTCAGCAGAATCATGTGCCATTGGTTTTTTTTTCTTTTTATTGATCTCCGCTCTGCCGTTGATCACTTTTAACATCGTTATTACTCAGAGCCCTTCACATTGTGCCCCAGACCTCCTGGTGCTGAGGCTAGGCCACTGTCTAGGAGCTCTGCTCACAACACCTAATGGACCTCACTGCGGAGAGGTGGGCGGGGCTAGAGCGTGAGTGACGAGGACTGAGCCTATAACTGCAACACGGTGGTGGGCCTGGTCGTCACGGCGCCCGTGTTCTTCAGCCACTCCCGCTGCGGTGGCCAACACACACTCCCTCTCGCCTGTGCTTCCACACCGCTCTCCTGAAGGGTAGTGCGACGTAGGAGAAGCAGGACCGTTGCGTTAGAGCACCGCGGGTGAGGAGCAGGAGCTAGACGACGTGGGAGAGGGCGGTTAGCGGAGGCTAGTGTAGCACAGCGAGTGAAGCCCGACTTGGAGCACTAGAGTCATGCTGGTGATGGAGAGAGACTGGGCAGGCTCCGACCTGTCAAACACCAGGGTGTGGGTGTGGGTGTGGGTGTAGGTGTGAGTGTGTATGGGTGTGTGGATGCGTGCATGTGTGGGCTTTGTGTACCACTCCAGATTCGCTTCGAACATACACAGGAAATGGTGTCGGCTCTATTTGTGTCTTTTGTTTCTGCCCCATTGCTTTTCAGTGGAAAGTTCAGAGGTATTTTTCTTATTCCATGTATTCCATAATTACCGAGCGCTTTAGTTCTCGGTGTGCATCTACACTGCGTGTCCTCAGCATGCTGCCACAGACCAGATCTCCTTCAGCAAGGTCAACCTTTGTGACGAATTCCCAACACAGACTCAGAGGAGTTATGCTCCATCTCCCCTTATTTCACTCTTCCTCTTTCTCTCCCCCTCTCTTTCTCACTCCATCACATCACCACCCCTCCCCCTGTTCTCTGGCTCCTCCATTCCCTTGGCTTTCTCCCTCTGCCTGAACCCCCTCGCCCCGCATTCTCTGCTGCAGATGCAGTTCCCATAGCAACCAGTCAATCCATGTTCATCTGATATTTAATCCATTAGTAAGCCATCCAGGCAAAGAATGCTAATAACAGAGAGAGAGAGAGAGAGAGAGAGAGAGAGACAGAGATGTCAGATAAGAATATTTTTCTTTAAATAGCTAATTGCCTGCCCCTGAATTTAAATCTAGGTTTGAAATATCTATTGCTTTTGTTTATGATGAAATTCCCATCTGCACTGATTTAGGTCAAAGTTTGGTCTGTCTTCTAGCTCAGCCGAACACATTCACTGCACTAAGCTCCTCTCTCCATCCTCCCTCTGCCACCACAGTACACAGGAAGAGAGAACACAGAATGTTTGCCTTGTGCTATACTTCCATCACATTCCCATTCCTTCTGTGCACATATGTCTGGGAGCACATCACACACACACACACACGCTTGTTTATTTGCTTATTTCTTTCTCTTTCCTGGAAAGTTTGGTTATTTTCACTGAGCTCGGAGCATCAGGGTAGTTTGTCACCTTCCACTACTGCAGCAAGAAAGCCTGAGGGGGTGTATAGGGTCACTTGGGTTGTTAGTAGATGGATGGATGTAACCGGCTCAGCTTGGTGTGTGTGTGTGTGTGTGTGTGACCTACTTTCACTAGTCCTGCATTGCTGTTGCTCCTGCTCTCTCGTTCGCTTGCTCTCCATCTTCAAACCATCCAGACACGCAGGACCAGCGCTGCCAGCGAGCCTCCTGCCCCTCCCCCCGCCCCTCCTGCCCCTCCCCCGCCCCTCCTGCCCCTCCTCCAGCGCGTAGTGGGCTGTTCACGGGGCTGCTGTTTCACACCTACATGTCCAGTTAGCTGCGCACTACGACCTGCTCCTTCTGCAGCCGTTCTGTCACCTGTTCAGTGTGAACCACTTCAACAGCTCCTGCACCTCCGTAATCTCCACCGTGCGTCTTCTCCTCTGCTGAACACCTTCCTATCTCACAAGCACTACCAGTAGCTGCCTCCTCACCTCCTGCTGTGTTACCCCCTCCCTCCATATCCATCTGTGCATGTGCTCCTTCTCCTTACAGCTCCTCCTGGCCTCCTGCCCGGGTTCAAGTCACCACTGCTAATCCATACTGAGCCACTTCAGGGTGGATCTGCTGTACTGGAACGGCCAGTGGTGAATGACCATAAAAATGTATTGCGAGGTTATGGATGAATTCAGCAGGCTGGAGATAATGTAGGTAACATAGGTAATGGCGGTAATGGAGGGTAACGTAGGTAATGGAGATGATGTAGGTTATGGAGATGACGTAGGTTAAGGAGATGACGTAGGTTATGGACATGACGGAGGTTATGGAGATAACGTAGGTAATTGAGGTAACATAGGGGAGATAACGTATGTAATGGAGGGGAGGTAACGTAGGTAATGGAGGTAACGTAGATAATGGAGATAACGTATGTAATTGAGGTAACGTAGGTAATTGAGGTAACGTAGGTAATTGAGGTAACGTATGTAATTGAGGTAACGTAGGTAATGGAGGTAAAGTAGATAATGAAGATAACATAGGTTATGGAAATGACGTGGGTAAAGAAGGAGAGATAACATGGGTAATGGAGGTAACGTATTTACCCCCCTCTCCTCTCTGATCTTAAATCTACATTATTGATTTATTTACTCCTTTCACATAAGATCTTAACACTAGTACAGGTGGGGCACCAATTGCACCTATTGTAAAATAACAGACTATGACGCGTAATTAGCATACGCGCCACAATAGATATACATACTCAGCGTCTGATGTCATTGTGACTGGTCACCTCGTGTGACCAAGTCCTTTTGGGAAGCAAAATCGTTTTGAGCCTGTGGAGAAGATTACAATGAAGACAGGATATAAGGCACATGCTCCTTCACCCCTGGCATCTGTCCCATTGTGGGAGGAACTGTTAGGAGCAGATTGTCCTGGGTTTCCTGCATGTCTTACAGTCTTACGCAGGGGGGGAAAATTTCCCCTTCATCAGGAATCTGGCGAGCACTGCTCCTGGCAGCCTGCACCCTCCCAGCAGGTCCACTTACTCGACCGGGATAAATCCCACAGGTGCCTGTTCGGTGCTAAACCTTCAGCACAGGTGATTGACCCCCACACCTGCAATGGACTTAAGACCGTAGCTCTGCTCACAGAGCGCCGTGATTTTTGTCCCTCCAAACAGTCGGCTCTTGGCTCCATCCCTGCCTGAGACGGGCACTGAAGCATATCTGCTCAGCTTCTCTCTAGATTAGCAGGCTTTCGTATATCCACAGGGCTGATCCACGTTGCTCTCCCAGATGCTGGGAAGAGATGCTGAGATGGTCACAGGCAGCACAGCCTGCTTTGATCTTCTGATTTCTTGGAAGCTGCTGTGCGGAGCTCCACTGCAGTTTCCTGGGCTTGGCTGCGCTTTCCGCCTTTCGCTGGCCGCGCCCAGCACGTCCTACGCCCCTCACTCTCCTCCCTCTGAAGGCACAGGCCTTTGATCAACTCTTTTTTTTTTGCTAAGCTTTTTTTCCCATACGCTTCTAAATGGCCTACTTGTTAATCTCCTTAAGAGTTATAGCTTCCTTACTGTTTAAGTGTGTGTGTGTGTGTGTGTGTTTGAGAGAGAGAGAGAGAGAGAGAGAGAGAGAGTACTGAAATAAAGAAATCTGCAGTGGATCTGCAGCACTCGTAGGGCTCATAAAAGTATTGGAAGCAAAGGTTTGTGTGTGGACTGGATAAATAAATAATAGCTCTGGTTTAGACAGAGGAAGCAGTGGCACGACGCATCCCAGCCCCCTTAGCAGTGGGTGTGTTTGAATTTTACATTAGCCATAATCAAGGCTGATGCCTTTGAGCCTCCTGCCCTCTGGGATGAATTTGACATAATTTTCTATTTATGGGGGGGGGACAAAGCTTGTTTTTTTCATTAATTAAACAGTTTCATGTTTGTATGACACCTGGTATGACATTCTTTTCAGAGAATTATATGGGAAACATACCAGCACTATAAAGCAGTATAATGTATTTACTGCAAATAAATAAATAATCAAATAGCATCATAGTCTGATTAAATATTGAGTATTTAAAGAGTGTTTAAAATGAAATAGCTGGCAGGACAGTAGCCTAAAACGACCCCAATCAATACTAGTTAGACTGACATTTACCAGAATGTCATTTTGTCTTTACAATACAGCAGCAGTAAAGTGTGCAGTGTTTTAATGGGGGTGTTTGATGCATCTAATGCATCTGTACACACCATTTGTTCTGTGCAGCAGGCAGGGTAGGGTAGGGTAGGCTGGGGTAGGCTGGGGTAGGGTAGCTCTGCGCTAATCCCTCTGCACTCTATAGCAGTAGCAGAGTTTATTATTAGCAACCTGAGAACGGGTGTCTTCATTTCCTGAGCAAGAGAGAGAGGAGAGAGAGATTCAGGCAGAGAGAGAAAGAGAGACTAAGGGAGGGAGGGAGAGGAGAGAGAGATTCAGACAGAGAGAGAAAGAGAGACTAAGGGAGAGAGGGAGAGGTGGGGAGCATGGGAGACATGTGCTGCAGCCATGTGACCTATAGGGAGAGAGAGAGGGATATATATAGAGAGAGAGGGAAGGAGAGAGAGAGAGAGAAACAGAAAGGGAGTGGAAGAGGGAGAGAGAGGGAGGCAGAGGAAGAGAGAAAGACAGAGAGGCAACACATTACCAAACACTCTCCCCAAAAGTAGATTGTTGTGTCAAAACCTCAACAAACACATCTAAACAAAAAAACTGGAGGAGGTGAGGTTGAATTGGCTATTAAATATTATCAGAGCCCATTAGACTTCTCAGTTACTCAACAGGAACTCAATGAGAAAATAAACAAACTAAAATCAAAGATGGTGTACTCAATGAAATTATAAAATTCGCAAGCTCTGAATTTCATTTGGCTATTCACGTTTCTTCCCTGAAATCTGGAATCGAGGACTAATAACCAAATCAACAAATGCAGAGATACATTTGAACCTAACAATTACATCTGTATGAGGCATCTGTATAAACAGATGAATCTGGGGAAGTGCATGTGTAGCATTTTAATTTCTAGATTTCTGAACTTCTTTACTAAGCACAATGTCCTGAGAAGAAGTCAAATTGGATTCCTTCCAAATTAATGCACCACAGATCACATTTCCACCCCACACGCCCTAATTGATTAATATGTAGTCCAAAATAAAAGAAGAATTTTTGCATGCTTAATAGACTTTAAAAAGACATTTGATTCAATCTTGCAGCAAGGTTTATTTTACAAAATTTTAGAAAGCGGTGTAGGGGGTAAAATATATGATCCTCATAAAGTCAGTGTACACAGGAAATAAGTGCGGAGTAAAAATTGGCCATAAAAAAACAAACTTCCTCTCTCAGGAGTGTGGACTTATACAAGGCTGCTGTCTAAGCCCAACACTTGTTAATATTTATGTTAATGTATTGGCAAAAATACTAGAAGAGTCTACAGCTCCTGGTCTCACTCTGCATAACTCGGAGATTCCTGCGGTGTGCAGATGACCAGGTTCTGCTGCCCCCACTGCACAGGGTCTACAGCAGAACCTGGACCTGCTGGAGCAGTACTGCTAGAACTGGGCTCTGGCAGTGAACCTGAAAAATACTAATGTCATGATATTCCAGAAGGGAACGAGATCTCAGGGCTCAAGACACACACACATTTGCATTAGGTACCAAGAACAAGAACAGTCCCCTTACTCACAGTTCAGCAGTAACACACACTAACACTACACTAACACACACTACTACTACTCTAACACTACACTAACACACACTACTACTACACTAACACTACACTAACACTATACTAACACATACTACTACTACTCTAACACTACACTAACACACACTAACACACACTAACACTACACTAACACACACTAACACTACACTAACACACACTACTACTACTCTAACACTACACTAACACACACTACTACTACTACACTAACACTATACTAACACATACTACTACTACTCTAACACTACACTAACACACACTACTACTACACTAACACTACACTAACACACACTAACACTACACTAACACACACTACTACTACACTAACACTACACTACTACTACACTAACACACACTACTACTACTCTAACACTACACTAACACACACTACTACTACACTAACACTACACTAACACTATACTAACACATACTACTACTACTCTAACACTACACTAACACACACTACTACTACACTAACACTACACTAACACACACTACTACTACACTAACACACACTAACACTACACTAACACACACTACTACTACACTAACACTACACTACTACTACACTAACACACACTACTACTACTCTAACACTACACTAACACTATACTAACACACACTACTACTACACTAACACTACACTAACACACACTAACACTACACTAACACACACTACTACTACACTAACACTACACTACTACTACACTAACACACACTACTACTACTCTAACACTACACTAACACACACTACTACTACTCTAACACTACACTACTACTACACTAACACTACACTACTACTACACTAACACTACACTACTACTACACTACTACTACACTAACACTACACCAGGCAATAGAAAAATGCATATTTGTCATGCCAGTAAAGCACCATTGAATTGAGGGACACAGAGAGAGAGAGTGAAGGAGAGAGAGTGTGAGTTCTGGGAGAAGGGCTTGTTTTCCATACCAGTAGTCAGGGGGTCTTTCTGGTGGTTAGAGATGAAATGACGGATGCTGTGTAGGTGCTTCTCAGCTCACAGTGAGCACTGCGCCTTGTAGGGGTCTGTGATGTGGAGGGGGGCAGGTGTCCTGGAGCGCGTCTGCTGTATTTGAGCAGTGGGTTGTCAGGGGGCTCTTAGACCTGTAACCTTCTTCTCACACAGTTCCTCCTCCACACCTAGACTTCATCAGATACACAAAAACACGCAGACAGTTGCACTCACCCCCACAGGCACACTTGCAGCGTATTGATCAGAAGCGGCTGGTGTTTTTATAACTCTCTAAAGCCCAGTAACGTCTGCCAGTTAAAAATGAAGGCAGGGGCAAGTTAGGGCGGCCAACCCAGCCGGGGGACACATCAGTGTCCTACAGGGTGTACCCTTCCCCACACCCCTCTGCTTTTGTACAGATATCTTCTCTCTCTCTCTCTCTCTCTCTCTCTCTCTCTCTCTGTTTTGCCCTGTTTCCTTTCTCACTGGAGAACACAACCTCTTGGGGGGAAAGAGCTGGAAAGAATCGATTTTCTCATGGGCCATGTGGTGTGTTCTGCCTTTGAGCCCTTAGTGAGCACGTCTGGCCCCGAGAAAGTGACTCCGTAGTGGGCAGTTCCCAGATTTCTTTACCCTTCTATTTCCAGACATCCCTTCTGTTTCCGTCTTGCTGATCTTCCAGCAAACGTATTTGTTGTAGGATTTGCCATCATTTGCATTAAGATGTAATGGTGGCACCTTTCTAGCCAGGCGGTCATAACGTGTCATTTCAATATAATTAGTTGATCTATGAAATAGCAGGGGCCAAATGTAAACATGGCTTTCCTTCAACTTCCTCAGCACATATGCTTTATTTTCCTACCTACATCCTCACATTTAACCCAAACCCATCTGTTTTACTCTTGCTCGTAATGCTTATTCACATTCGCATTGAGGCCACTGTGTCTAGTTTAAAGTGATGGCACTCCTTAGCTGACAGAGCCCCAGACTGCCATATAGCAACACTGAAGAGCAGAGCAGAGTCAAGTGAAGCGTGACACCGTAAGGACTCGCTCGCTTTCTGCGATCTGGAGACCTTTGAAAACAAAAGGGTGGGACTTTACATGAAACAAATATGCCTGTAATTTACATTCTTGTCTTAGAATTAGTTTTATGATAGATCCATTGCTATACTAACTTTTCTCTTTGTTTCATATAGTGGCTTATAATTGAATGTAATTGATTTTATGTTATTTCCTTCCCCCCTGCTTATTAAATGCTTCCTTGCAGCGTTCCATATGAAGAGAAGGGGGGGGGGTGTTGGGAGAGACAGCTGTCAGATAATAGCGTCTTATCGACAGGCACAGCCATAACATGAGTAAGAGTTTATTGAGTTGCCATAGAAACAGCTGTTTCAGCAGCCTGGCTTGTATAGTGGCTGTCTTAAAGATGTGCTTGGGATGACCGCTTTGGGGGTCTCTGCCATCAGCAGCATTTCACAGGTAACGTTCCCTGTTCAGGTCAGTCCTCTAAATGATGTCACCAATTAGGCACATTATTAAGCAGTCATGGTTGTGCTGTAAATCACAGCAATCCCATTATGTTTTTTTTTTCAGCTCATTCTAAAAGGTTACAAGAGGCCAGTGGAGTCTGCTTCTTTATTAGCCCTATGGCCTCTTTTTGCTACTGAAAGAGATTGAAAGACACTCGTGCTATAATTCAAAAGCTTTGGCAGTGTTGTCTGTACAGTGGTGTTTTGGAGGGTCCAGCGTGAGTGTGACCACTGCTGGACAGCTGAATGAAGCATGTTATTTGTCCTATTGCCCTGCTTCCTACATCTGCACATCTGTGCCCTTCTGTTCTTCCAGGCTGGGACCTTCAGTCTCGTCAACATCCTCACATTAAATGTACGGATCATAGAGAGACATGACCATCAGCCCAAGAACATCTAGCACTACTAACACACACAAGTGGCTCAAAGAGCCAGAAAACAGGTCATTTCTGTTGGGGCAACCATATTCGTCTTCACACTAATATACGGTGTACTGCCCCAAGTGGAAGACTGCTCCAGAACTTCCCAAAATCACTCTTCTGGTCTAATCCAATCTCTCTCTCTCTCTCTCTCTCTCTCTAGTGAGAAGAGGAAGCTTCAGGTGAACATTGTAAGCCCCATTCAGTGCAGTATGAATGGGAGGAAGTGTACTGTTGTCGTGGAGACCAAGATCAACCAATCACAGCCTGATTTCACCAAGAGCCGATCAGGCTACATACTGGCGGTTCCGGGCAACTAGAGGACAAAGCCGCACGACATCATCCACTGTTATCAAGCCATGACATTAACACCACACACATTTACCCTGATATTGGCATGATGTCTCTACCACAGTATATTTAGAGTATACTGATGGGTAGGGATGTCCCTCACAACTCAGCATAAGATATTTAATCAAGAAAACATGTTGATTAAAAAAACTATATGAAATGCACCTCATTCCAAAATCCGCAATAAGATCAATGATGTCTAGTGAAGTTTATTTATTTATCAATTTTAGCCAAACGCAATAAATATTTATAGGAAGCATAAGATTCAAGCATTTGAAATATATAGCTAATATGCTGGAAATAGGTTTTTTTTTCTTGTTGTTTAAAGAGAATATTTTTGTTTTTGATTAAACATTCATTTAGAATCAAGTATGGCTGTAGTTCTGGGTTAGTGCATATCCCAGACCACAGAGATCATGGACCTGGTCCCGTTATGCTTTCTAGTTCCCCTAGGCTTTCTAGAAGGATATGTTGAGCATATCCATAATCGTGGTAACTGCTCGGAGAGGAGCATTAGTGTTCCATAACTTAAATGCTATTTAATATATGGAACATGCAGATGTATGCAAATGTAAAATGATTTTGTACCACAGTTTATATAGCTAGATTATATACAATTTGTATACAGATTTCACAGCCACACTTTGAAATAAAAAAAACAGAGACTGTTAACAAAAGGCAGGTATTTTTTAAGAGGCAGCCATTTCTTTTGTTGTTATAAGTGGTCTAGACGCAGAGCAAGTGTGCTAACAGAGACATCTGTCTCCTACAGTGAAAACCATGTGGGCTCAGTCCCTCTAGTGCAGGACGAAGCCAGAGAGAAGAGAGTGCTCATTTCTGGTTATTGATCCTGGCCTCGCTAGGAAAGGCCTGTGCTCATTTGAGCACTCCTGCCATGTTTGCTTGGCAGGGCTAAGATACAACGCTTGCATACATTTCAAAGGAAAATATCTGACTTTTACATTTACAAAGACATATGTCATTTATTGATGAAGGTTGTTTTAAGCCAAATATATGAAAAAGTTGTTTTTTTCCCAAAACCTAAATAACCTAATTATTCCATACCAGCAAGCATACATTTTTCTGACTATACTGTACCCAATGTATGGTATATACTCTACTACCTTCTAAAGGTATCAGTAACTCAGTTATGTGATCATTACTATTGATTGAGATAATTTTGGCATAACCTGAATGTAAAATGGCGACTGCATGCATGTAGGTGAGTGTGAAGAGTGGTGTAGGTGTGTGTAAAGAGTGGTGTAGGTGTGTGTGAAGAGTGTGTAGGTGTGTGTGAAGAGTGGTGTGCTGGTGAGCGAGAAACCCAGAGAGAATTGTTCACTCATACTAAATCAGGAGGTTTGGAACGTCTTGGAAGTCTGGTCTCGTTTTCAAGAGCCATTTGTTGAGAGAACTGACAAGTGGAAAAGTACAGCAGGGACCGTTTCTGTTCCCAAGCAAAACTATGTAAATCTGTTACCTAATTTTTGTTCGGTTTTAATCTCTTTACTAGAATTTTGGAGAAGTAATTCTGTAATTCTCTTTGCCCCTAATTATTACTAGATGTCTATCTTTCAACAGTAAATACTGAAATAGGTTTAATCGGTGCAGGAGTACTAAGTCTAATGTGCATTAAGTCACAGCGCTAACATTTGAAGTAGAAGATCACAACAACCCATACAGAGTCTGTTTTCTTTTGGTGGGTTTTAAAATATTATTCTGCTCTCTTCCACTATCAACAGGTTCATATCCTTGATGTCTTTATATAGGGAGAAATTCCTTTGCTTTAGAACAAAGTAAAAGGCGTCCTCCCTCGCACGTTTCCTGTTCTCCCTGCTCCTTTATTCAAGTGTCCTTCTCCCGACTCTCCTTGTCCCTTTCATTCTGTGTCTTTTGGCAGTGTGCCTGGCTCGGTAAACTGTGCCACTCCGCTCACACACAGAGAAAGAGATAAAACATTGTGCACCCCCCCCATGCCATGGGCAGAGAGAGTCAGAAGATGGTCCCTTTTCTGTCTCAGCCCTGGCCCTGAAACAGCAGACTCCCAGGTTACAGATTCCTTATGGGTCAGCCACACCAGCACAGCTGTATGTGTGTGGAAGGGCTCAGGCTCCCAGGTGCCTGATGTAACTGATCCTGGGCTGTTTCTTCTGTACACTGCATTCCAGATCAGACCATCATATAGGATTCAAGCATCTGTTTATTTTAGGTAGTGAACTGAAAGCATAATTTTAAGTTTTTGCCATTTGATATGGTTTTGTTCACATTTATTTATTTTTTTTATATACATCAGCTTTCAGTATCATTTCTGTAAAATCAAAATAACTTAAGACCTGTTTTTTTCAATAACCAATCAGCTTTACTTCTGTGCACTCTTGGATTATGTTGAACTTGACTTTGGCACTTCCAGTATGTGCTCACTAGCATTAAAGAGAACTTTAGTATTTTAATTGTATAAAATCTAGTTCTGTTCATACTCCTTTGGACTATGACTATCTTCTTTGTCTGTGTTCATGGTGGTTATTTTGCCTGAACGTCTTTGTGATGAATCTCGGTGATTCGGATAAAGTGCCGAATGGTTTTAGACCTCTAAACACCTGTCAGCATTTGTGACTTGTTCTAATCTGTATAATTTTGCTGTTAGATTACCATAATTCTTTGTAGACCACAACACATTCCTAATGTTATATTCCATGTATATAATGCATTAATTTTTGATGTAATGTCAAGGAAAATCAAATCAAAGGAATGGTCATTTTCAGTTGTACTTTACTGTGATTTGTTTGCATATTGTTTAAACTTTGTTCAAACAATAAGGAAAATGCATTTTGTTTTGCATATTAATGTCAAACAGGAAGAGAAGTGTGAGGATAATTTGGTGCCTAATCTGAGCTGCTGACACAGTTCTAGACATTTTTCCCTGTTTTTGTTTTCGTTCCTTTTCTAGAGTCCGTGTGTATATCCTGTACCAAATATCACCGCTTAAATAAACACGCCCTGCAGGAGCATCTGTTACCTTGTGTCCTGCTACTGCTTGGAAAGTGCTAATCCTCTTACCACCAGTACGAATGATGATGAGAGCACTTTTTTTCTAGGTGATGGTTCGGGCAGTGATGAGGCCACATCTCACACACAACCCTAACCTGACTGTGCACTGCACCACTGCGCCTGACTGCTGATCGCACCTGCGCTGCCTGCCTGGGGAACACTGAGGCACAGTGCCATTCAAACGCCCTCCGTGTTTACACTTGTGCTCCGATTCATTCCTGTTTAGTGAGCTGTTCTGCACAGCAAATATCCAGTGCAAGTCCCTAAACAGTGAATTTCATCTTTACAGTTATTACATTTTTTTTGTCGTGTATGATGTCACACTGATTTATAGGCGAACACAAAAGTGTCAGAGAAGTGAAATGAATGAATAGCAAAATGAGTACAGGAATGAAAAATGAGAAAAATAAATAAAAAAAAACACAAAACAAATAGCAACACACTTCAGTGCGTCTTTAACGATCAGTGCATTTTATTTTTCATCACAGTACAAAAATAAATAAAACTAAGCAGAACCAACCGAAAAAGTGAAATTACAGCAACACTGTTTTCTTTTTTTAAAAGGATGTAATTGTTCCAGTTCAGTACCATGCCCCCCCACCAGTCAGTGGTGCCCCCCCACCAGTCAGTCTCCATCCCATGCTGTGTTCTTCTCTAAAAAGCCCAGTGTTTTGCATTCTCCCCAAACCCCATAAGAAAAACAGAACTACACTTCTCTGTACAAATCTGCTCTCACGCACTCATACACACATGCAGTCACCGAGAGTGCCTCTCTGTTTTTCTGCCTTTGTAACACTGTTTTTTTCTTTTGCTCTACAAAAAATATGCAACAAGTTAATGAAAAGAAATGAGCATCTTAATCTAGTCCCTTCCTTTTTAGTTGTAAAAGCTGTTTTTCCATCTTTTTTGAACGACTAGTCAGTGATGCAAGTGAAAAGAAAAAAAACAAAACAAAAAACTGGCACATTGTGCATGGTGGCAAGTGAGCAGGACTCCTGGATCTGTCCCCTGGATCTGTCCCCTGGATCTGTCCCCGGAACCTAAACGCCCCTTCAGTCTCCTCTGAGGTGTGTCCAGAAAAAAACAACCTGTAAGTCCCTATGGTGCAACCTGTAAGTCAGTGGCCGCATCTGAAGCCCCTCACTGCACATTAACGAGCAGACCACTGCCTCTCATACGGCCTCTGTGCACACAGCACTGAAAACGGGTGCTCAGAAAGTTGATGTCCCATTTCAGCCTCGTACACTGTCCAGGTTTTAGGAACAGCTCTCATTTCAGAAGAAATTAGCCAACATGGATCAACATACTATACAGAGATAAAACATGTCTGCTTATATGATGATTACCAGTTTTTCTAGCTCTGTAAAGAAATCTGAGATACACTACTACTGAAAGAAAGCATGCTTAGTTTTATCAATGTTTAGAAAATGGGCAATTAAAGACTGACATTTTTTTAACTTCTTCATGAAATGAGGATTCAGTTTGCTGCTACAATTTAATTACATGTACCAAAGTTACAATGAATGTTCCTTTTAACCATTTTCTTTACACAAAATCTGACACAATCACAATCGCAGTTATCCAAATTTAGAACCTGGATGTAGGCATCATGTCTGCCAAAGAGGCTCTCCACATGGGATAACTGTTTCATTCAGTGACATTATGTTCCTAAACCTACACATATCAGCTGTATAGCTCAACTAAAATCCTGCTAAGCTCAGCAGAGGTTCAAGAGACCCTTGACCCCATAATATCCAGTCCACTGCAGGGACGCTTGTTCCTCTAAGAGTCAGCATGGGGTTAAAGGTTATCATTTTGCGTGGTGACATTAAAAGACTTAAAAGACATAAATAGGCAGCTAGTTGATGATTGCTTTTCTGCTGTTGATACATGGAGTGTTCCAACATAATAATCCTGCACCTGTGTGGTAGGGTAGAGATAGAGTGGTCTCGGATATATGTCGTTTGGGCTGAAACACACTGGAGATTGTGTTACCTGGTGATGCTCAGATTTGACTGGTTTTGAACTAAGCTCTCAGACATAATATCATTAGCTAAATCCTTCAAATGCACATTTGCATGAACCATAATCTTCATTTCCACCAGAGGTACCAAGTTCACAAATAACCTACATCTAAATGCTACACATGGAAGTAGCAATTGTACCAGTAATTTGTACAGTACATTACTATTTTTTTAAATACAAAGGATGTCCTAAGAGAATAAATAAACAGCAATAAATTAAGAATGAATAGATATTCTTAATACTAAGGAACCATTTAAAAAAAACTGCCCTCCTTTGGTGTGTTCTTTACACCTACATGATCTGCATCACAGGTATGGCACTGTTTTTAGAACATTTACTGAGCTTACACTCATTTACACTGAGCTTTTTCACTAAATGAATTCTTTCTCAAACTAGACAGTGACACACTCAATGACAAAACAACATTAGATACCTTGTAAAATTATGGCTCAATGTAGCAAGCATAACTAAATAAACTATATTTGCTTTTTAAAACAGCATTCCCTAAATGCAGATGTTGTTGGTTCTACAAATTGAATGGAAAGAAATAAAGCCATATAGTTCATGGTTTTAAAACACCATACAAATTGCATGGCATACATGCATTCGGTCATATTTTGAGTAAAAAAATGAAGTGTAACTAGTAAATCAATTGAAAAAGCCTCATATGTGCACACCTCAGGAGAGTAGAATGTCCACTTAACTCTATTCATAGATGAAAATAAAGTAGGTATTTCATATTAACATGCCACATCTCACATTGTCTATCCAAACCTGCTGTGCAATGCATTTTCAAAAAATCACCGTATTGTGGCACCCAAGAACTGTCTACAGACATACATAAAATATCTCACTGGAGCTCCCCTCTTTTTCCTAGTGAACACAGATGGGTTTAGACATACCACTCCTGCAGCCAAAGTGCATATCATTTAGTGAGCATCCAGCAGCGTGGCAGCAGAGGACGTCCTCCGCGTCCTCATCAAAGTCTCAGTGCTTACTGTCAGCAGCAGGCCAGTCTGGCTGAGGTCCTTACACAGAAGGCAGTGCACATCTCCAATAGCTCAGTGACTGGCCAACCACAGCATGGGGCGTCTCCACATTCAATGCTGATTGGTTGTTCTTTCATTCAGGTGTTTATGTTGTATTTTCTGCTTTTTGATCTTCATGTTTTATTGGTGGAGGTGGGTAGGTGGGGTGGGGGGTTGTGATGGTGGCAATTTTGAATATTTGTCATATGTGACTATTTGGTTGAACCCACATCTGGCATTTCTGTTTTGGGTCTAAGCCAAATGTTCCTCTTTAAAACACCCAAACTGTGAAGAGCTTTAAAATCTTTTTAAAATTTTCTCATAATATCAAGACTTAAGTCTCCTGTAACATTTGCCAATTCAGATGTATCATTTTAGCTGTTTGGGATCCCGCTATAAAATTCCAGACTAGGGTTCAGCCTCGTTCCGAGCACTCTGGCCTTCTCCTCACCGGTCCAGCCCAATGAGCAAACGGCTCCTCTCCTCCTCCTTCTGGCTCTCATTCTTGAGGTCTGCAAAGACCTGGGTGAAGAAATGTGGGTCTGAGTTGATCTGCAGCATCTTGGCGCTCATCAGGTTGATTATGGACAGGCAACGGTCCCAGAAGGTCTCCTTGGAGCTTTCCACAAGGAATGGCTTGAGGGGATAGGAGATCTCATTGCCCATGTAGGAGTAGGACAAGTAGAGGCAGGTGAGCAGCGCTGCCTGCAGCTCGTGTTCTGAGGCCACTTCAGAGGAGACCACGTCCCGGCACAGCATATAAACGAAGACGACATTAGCCGGTGTGATGAAGCCCTGGTCCTGCCAGCCCTGGAGCAGCAGGGACCGGTCCACACTGCGGAGCCAGAGCACTGGGTCGGTAGGGGAAAGGTGCTTGAGGCGGTAGCACCTTCGGCACAGGAACTCACCCAGGCAGCGTAGCAGTTCACTAGTTGAGGCCTGAACTATGACCCTCTTGGGGGTGCCAGGTGCCACATTGGAGCTGGACAGAGGAGCTTTCTTGACAGAGGAAGCCACATTGTTTGAGCTTTTGGATCCTTGGTTGGATGGACTTGACTGTTCCTGGGTGAATGTTGATAGGTTAGCACAAGACTGTGATTTCTTCAGGTTCTCGTTGTTCAGGTGAGTGACATTGTTCTGGTAGGTGGTGTTGGGCTGCACCTTCTTCGAACCCTTTTTCTTGGCTGAAACAGCTACTATCCGCTTCCATGGTAAAACATTGATGAGCGAGTGGCGCTTCAGATTCTTGTCTTTGGCGTTCTTGCTGTTCTGAACAGCTGTGTAGTGGCCCACTGTTGCTGGGCCATCCTCAAAGAGCGCAGCCTTCCGGTAGCTAGGAGAGAGTGACAGGACGGTTCCCATGGTGCCAGTGGTGGGTGGGAAAGGTCTCTAGGTCAGGAGATCACCACACAATAGGCCTGGTTCTGGAGGGTCCTGCCTCACTACTTCCAAAACTGGAGACCCAGACACAAGGCTTAATGTTTGTTCAGCATCAAAATCTGAACTAGTGATCAGCCTAATGAACAATGGGGTCTGGTTGGCCAAGCAGTAAATGAGCTCCCTCCTTGTGCTCCAGTATTCTTTTATCTCAGTGTCTGTAAAAATGAAACACAAATTTCAGTACTGACAATAACAATGTTGCACTGATTTTGCAATGTTTACTTTAGTTCCATCTTGTTTCTGCTTTTTGCAGTGGAAAAATAAGGTGCTTGTTCTTACTGAAGAGTGGGTGGGATATGCTGTTGTTGTTCGTTTTGATTGTTTTTCCTGTATTCTAAGAAGTGTTGGATATCTACATGGAATATCCAATCAATAATCCTGCTGCAGGTAGTCACAACTGACTGAAATACTAATAGGCTAACGTGTTTTGAATGCACATACAGAACTATCAAATGCATTTTCTTCTTTAAGATGAACCTGAATAGTCCTACAAAGGCCACTTTCCTCTTTACCAATAATAGGTCTAAATATGTAGGCTAATCACAAACCAATTAAAAGATATCAAGGTCAAATTAAGCAGCAGTTAACATGCACAACACAACTGATGTAATGTTAAATTGTCTATAATAATAATAATAACAATAACAATAATAAATATTAAAGTCACATGTGCTAAAGCATAATATGAAAATTGCCAACATGATGAAATTGTAATTTTCTGAAGAAAAATATTTGTGCAATTAAACTTCTAGAGGCATTCGTGGACTGATCTCTAGGTGATAGTTCTATGTTGGTCAAGGACAATCTTATACCACCATAAAGGGTAATATTTTGCACATGCTAAATTTAACATATGCAGTTCCATCATAAACCTTTCGTAGGGCACAACCCCCTAAGCCCCCACAACCTATGGGTTGCTACAGAATTTCTGAAGAGAAAGTAAATAATTGTGGTAATCATTAAATTATGCTATTATATACTGTTCTTGATATGTTTCTGTAGAATTAACTCTAGCATCCTTGTACCAATCCTCAATGCACGATTTACAATGGAAGTGCTAAACATAAATATCAGATCCGTCTCGGTAAACATGCAGAGATACAGAAACTACTAAAAATCTTTTTGCATTCTATACATGATAAATGGCAACAACGTGTCAACGTGCAAAATGTCATAAGCTCAACAAAGTTACAGTAGCTATCAGCCGATAAGTTTGGCCACAAGCCGACAGATGCCATGTACGATGCCGTGTTTAGGATAGCTGACAGTTAGTTAAAATATCAAGGAACATATATGGAACGCATAGTTCTCTAGGGTATTATATTTCCACACCCTATGTTTATTGGTCTTTTAGCACCAAGAAAAGGCTTTCGTTGCGTGTGTCTACTGCTTACGTGTAAGCGGCTGTCCAAGGTTCTGAAATTGTGTAGCCCTTATAACAATCATTTTCGAAAACGGGTAGAGACCTACGAAAATTCAGAAATGATGCAATTCTCTTTTGAAAGGAATTATTACCTCTACTATAACTAGTCCACCCTGCACCTGTGTTTAGTAACACTAGCATAGCATGTGTTTACATTTTTCTCCTTTAAAATGGACTTACAAGAAATACAACGCCGAAGGTAATCTTAATGTATTTTTAAACAACAAGATGGGAAACTCCGAATATGTTAATGTCTGCTATTCAAAAAGCTATGAATTGAATGCTACTTACTGTATTATTTTCCCAACGATGATGTGAGAAACCAAGAGCCGCAGTAATGGCTGTTTCTGTATATCCTGTGATCTGCTACGCATCAAGGTGACACGGGAATAGCCATATAAAACAATACGTTTTAAAAATCTAAAATTAATTTTAAAAAATAATCCAGAGAAAAGCCTTTAAGAAATCAAGAGAATCCGCACACCTTGTCTAAGGTCTCGGTAGGCACTCTTGTTCAGTACCGATACTGGTGTCTCCCTTGGACAGAGATGCTGAGAGCTATGAAGCTGCGCTATTGGTCTTCTCCGCGAGAAACGGGCGTTTAGGTGAATGCTGCGCTGTCACCAACTGTAGCGCAGCGTACTATAGGGCTATACGAAAGGGTCGAGCGCCGCTCCGTGCTCTGTCCTTGGTGCTGTTTTACAAACTCCACCCAAGTAGATTGCATTGCGTAAACAAAGCACTGAAAACCGTGGCTATTGTATTTAGGATGCCAAAAGCGCTGTATATATAGTATATATTTTTTTATATAAAATGGTAGGCCTATTAGTAACCTTTCTGCAGACATTTTACAGTGCATTATTTACTGGGTCTGTTGTTGATATTTTAAAATTAAATTTAGCACAGTGTGCTAGTATGCCAACAACAACAAAAAATCTAAACAAAAACAAAAAATCAATAATGCGAAGAATTTTTTTACAACGAAGCCTGTCTTGCAGTAGGCTATAAACCTACAGGCTTATACGTACCATGATACGTACTCAAACAGCAAATAATTCATAAATCACGAATTGATCACTTGTATTATTAATAAACAAGTAGGCTACAAATGTGTAAATACGAATAACTACTATGGTGTTAATGTAAATACGCAGATAAAACTGCAAGGCCCAGAATCCCCTGCATCCGACGTGTTCGTCAGTGCGTATTTCTGGTGTCCTTCGCAAGTGTTTGTGGGTATGCAGGTTTTGAATAGGGAAGATGGCAGCCGCAGCAGTGGTTGAGTTTCAGAGAGCTCAGTCTCTTATTAGTACGGACCGAAACGCTTCTATCGACATTTTGCATTCAATAGGTAAGCCATTCTAAGTGTTTTATAAGTACTTTATTGAATTAATTTTACTTATACTAACTTTGACAACAGTCTCTTTCCAACCATGAGCCGGCTGCTGCGGTGCTGACTCACTGCACTGTGTTGCTAGCGGATTAGCTTGCCATAGTTCATCAGCTAAGCGACGAATTACAGCAGCTAGCCATCCAGCTAAGCTAACAGTAGCTAGCAGTCTAGCGCGTCAGCTCCTCACTGCACCGGGCAGGTAGTGATGTTGCTATATGGCTAACGGTAGCTAGTAAGGTAGATATCTAGCTAGCTAACGGGAGCTGATGGAGTAAATGCAGTTGAATTTTTTTTAGGTTAGCTAGCTATCTCGTTACGCCATATTATATGCGCTAAACGGTTATTTTCTACTATTGAGGATTCTGGATCGTTCAATGTCTAATTACGCTGGCCTAATTGTCCAAGCAAAATTGTGGATGATTAGCTAGCTGTCAACTTTTCATACTTGGACGTTAAACAAACCGTCTCAGTTTAGTTCACCTGTTATTTCGTTTTAGTTTAACGTTAGATAGCCAACAGTGATCAGAGGCTAGCTGGGTTATCAGGGGCGACGTTAAAACTCATGACAGTAGTCACAAAGCTAAGCTAGCTAGCTAGTTAGTCAGCGATTTCTTTAACACTAGCTTTTCTTTGCTGTAAGTTAAGAGTGGAGCTAGCTAACCTAGCTACGTTTGCTCCCATTTGTCCTATACCTCGACTTACTAGACCCATTAGTTAATTACTTAATTGCTACTCGATTACCTAGATATCTGGATTAGCCAACTAGTGTGACGTTAGTTATCTAGCTAGCAAGATAGTTAGGGCCCCTGAAACGAGCTAGTGTTAGGGTTAGCCGTACTCACGGCTGTGCTACCTACTAACCATTACAAGGTAAAGTTAGCTCACTGTCAGTTAAGTGTTGAACGCAGTGCTGCTTTTATGTGGTTGTAGATGGGTTGTTTAGCATTTTTTGCCTCGATAACTCCTACCAAGCATAGCTAACTACTTATCACGTTATTGAGCTGAAACGGGCATTAGAATCAGTACTAATTTTGCCCTGTTTTTTTTTTGTTTTCATTGTCATTATTGTTATTACTAACGTTAAGCTCTATACTCATTATACATAGTGTATATAGTATAATGACTAAATAGGTCGAGAACTAAATACATGGTTAAGCTGTTTAAGAAACAATTTTACATTTTATTGTTTACATTTTATTTATATTCTCTTTCCAAACAACTGAAATGCATTTCCTTGTAGCGGTTGGGTCTTATTTTGTGTAACTGTGAAGCCATATTTCTTTGAGCAAGACCTATGAGCTCTTTTATTTGCTTACACATTCAGTGTTTCTCACAGTCATGTTTTCCTCAGTCAGGCGAGATGTTCAACAGGATGACGAAGAGGCCGTACGTGTCAAAGAACAGAGCATCCTGGAACTCGGGACCTTGCTGGCTAAGACGGGACAAGCAGCAGGTAACACTTTTATTCTGAATAAAAAGACCCACGTGTAACTCTGAAGTGTTTTATGAGTTATGACAACTAAACTCATTCTCTGGTATAAGCACCCTATGCATGGGCCGTCTCTGTAATGTTTCACTTTTTCTATTCTAGAGCTCGGAGGGCTCCTGAAATTTGTCAGGCCTTTCCTGATCTCCATAAGCAAGGCAAAGGCTGCACGTCTGGTGCGCTCTCTGCTCGATCTCTTCCTGGATATGGAAGCAGCTACAGGCCAAGAGGTAGAGCTGTGCCTCGAGTGCATTGAGTGGGCCAAAACTGAGAAGAGGACCTTCCTCAGACAGGCCTTGGAGGTAAATATGTCATCACAGTGTTGGCCATATATGGCATGTGCCGTGTTGGCCCTATACTGTATTTAGACCATCTGTAGGGTTTTGCAGTATTACTGAGTAAGAAGTGTGAGACTTTGAACAGTATGAAAATTCGCATGCCGTCTTTTTGTCCTGTAGGCTCGTCTGATCTCATTGTATTTTGACACCAAGAGGTACCAAGAAGCTTTGCAGCTTGGTGAGTTTCCCCACAGAAATGTTCTGCTGGGGTGATGTTGACCTAATCACATAATATTGGCACATCTTGTTCACTTGTGTTCTGTAAATCTGCTAAAATGCTAAGATCACCTGTTCCCCAGGCTCCCAGTTATTACAGGAGCTGAAGAAGATGGATGACAAAGCTTTACTGGTGGAAGTCCAGCTGCTTGAGAGTAAAACGTACCATGCGCTTAGCAACCTGCCTAAGGCCAGGGCTGCCCTTACCTCAGCCAGGACCACAGCCAATGCCATCTACTGTCCGCCCAAACTTCAGGCAGCTCTCGACATGCAGTCAGGCAAGTCTTAAACTCCTAATACCCAAGAACCCCCATTTGTCAAGAAAAAAACATGCCATATACAGTAGTGTTCAAAATAATAGCAGTCCAATATGACTAACCAGATAATCACTGTTTTTGGTATAAATGACATTACCACATAACAAACAATGTACCAATTGGTGCAGTAGATTCTTAGAAAACCAACAGACTCAGCATTCATGATATGTATGCTCTTGAGTCTGTGTATTTGAATAATTAATTAAAAAGGGGTGTGTTCAAAATAATAGCAGCGTGGAGTTCAATTAGTGAGGTCAATCATTCTGTGAGGAAACAGGTGTGAATCAGGCGGCCCTTATTTAAGGGTGAAGCCAGCACATGCTGTACATACATTTCTCCTTGAAAGCCTGAGAAATATGGGTCGTTCGAGACATTGTTCAGAAGAACAGCGAACTTTGATTAAAAAGTTGATTGGAGAGGGTAAAACTTATAAAGAAGTGCAGACAATAATAGGCTGTTCAGCCAAAATGATCTCCAATGCTTTAAAATGGAGAGCAAAACCAGAGAGACGTGGAAGAAAACGCAAGACTACCATTCGAATGGATCGAAGAATAGCCAGAATGGCAAAGGCTCAACCAATGATCAGCTCCAGGATGATCAAAGACAGTCTCAAGTTACCTGTGAGTACTGTGACAGTTAGAAGATGCCTGTGTGAAGCTAATCTATTAGCAAGAAGTCCCCATAAAGTCCCACTGCTAAAAAAAAGACATGTACTGAAGCGGATGCAATTTGCCAAAGAACACCTCCACCGGCCTAAAGAGAAATGGAGAAACATATTGTGGACTGATGAAAGTAAAATTGTTCTTTTTGGGTCCAAGGGCCGTAGACAGTTTGTCAGACGACCCCCAAACTCTGAATTTAAGCCACAGTACACTCTGAAGACAGTGAAGCATGGTGGTGCAAGCATCATGATATGGGCATGTTTCTCTTACTATGGTGCTGGGCCTATTTACCGCATACCAGGGATCATGGACCAGTTTGCATATATCAGAATACTTGAACAGGTCATGTTGCCTTACGCTGAAGAGGAAATGCCTTTGAAACGGGTGTTTCAACAAGACAACGACCTAAAAACACACCAGTAAACGAGCAAAATCTTGGTTACAGTCCAACAAAATTGAGGTTATGGAGTGGCCAGCCCAATCCCCAGACCTTAATCCGATAGAAAACTTGTGGGGTGACATCAAAGATGCCGTTTCTGAAGCAAAACCAAGAAATGCAAATGAATTGTGGGATGTAGTCAAAGCATCCTGGGCTGGAATACCAGTTGACAGGTGCCAGAAGTTGGTTGACTCTATGCAACACAGATGTGAAGCAGTTCTAAAAAACTGTGGTTGTTCCACTAAATATTAGTTTAGTGATTCACAGGAATGCTAAATCCTAAAAAAAAAAGAGTACATATTTTGAGTTTGTAAAGACAAATGCAGACACTGCTATTTTTTTGAACAGCCCAATTTTCATTTTTTGTTATTTTCTGTAAAGTAGTTAAAAATTATATACATTTCTTCATGTTTTGATTTGTAAAACAGTATGCAATGTTCCCAATGCATGGCAATAAAAACTACTATAAAGATTTTCTGCTTTACTAATGTTTTTAAACACACTGCTATTATTTTGAACACAACTGTACATGTATGTTTGTACTGTGCCTTCAAGTGGGAAATTGTTCCATATGTATACTGTAGGCATCATCCATGCAGCTGAGGAGAAGGACTGGAAGACGGCCTATTCTTACTTCTTTGAGGCTTTCGAGGGCTATGACTCCATTGACAGCCCCAGGGCCATCACTGCGCTGAAATACATGCTTCTCTGCAAGATCATGCTCAACGCGTAAGTGAGAGTGCAGCTTGCAGTTGTTCTCGTGCCTGTGTGGGAGTCCTGAATATGATCCTGCATTTTACTTACTGTGTTGCTTGAAGAATTGAGCTTCAGTGTGTTTCATGGTTGCGTTAGAATGCAACTGCTAGTTGGAACCGTAGCCCTGTAATGGGCTTCAGTGATATTGAAAGGTCAAGGTTTCCTGGCAGTGATTGCAGAGTCAAATGGGGCAGTGAAGAGAAAGTAGATGCAAGTCATTTTCCTTCTTTCAGTCTTGTGTATTTGGAAATACACACTTTGCTTGCAGTCAGCAAGGCCAGTAATGACTTATGCTGTTAGCGGATGAACTGAGATGCTAAAGATGTGCCCTTAAAGATGTTTTCTTATCTGTAAATCTCACTTTTCGTTTCTATTTTGCTGCTTTATAGCCCAGAAGAAGTACAAGCCTTGATCAGTGGCAAGCTGGCACTTCGCTATGCTGGGAGACAGGTACGTATTCCGCCACGGTCTGCACATGCCTCTGTGTGACTCCCCAAGCTTCATGCGACCTCTGTGTCTGCATGCATAAACTGAGCAGCTCTCCCTTTCTCCGTCCCAACCGGTAACAGACAGACGCGCTCAAGTGTGTAGCGCAAGCCAGCAAGAACAGATCGTTAGCGGACTTTGAAAAGGTGAGACAGGCGTGCTGACATTCTTTTGGACACACGAGTTGTCTGTGTCTGCTGCTCATTGTTTGTGCATGTGCTGATACGTAGGCTCTGACGGAGTATTCAAAAGAGCTGAGGGACGACCCCATTATCAGCACGCACCTGGCCAAACTCTATGACAATCTGCTAGAGCAGAACCTGATCCGGGTCATTGAGCCCTTTTCCAGGGTACAGGTAGGTTGCACGCTCAGGATGTCCCTGACCACAACAATAATCTGAAGACAATATAAGCGCTTTTAAAAGGCTCACTCAAGAGTTCAACAGTTCAAAGTGCTGATTTGGCCGGCAGCACAGAGCATGTTAAGCATTGCCACTGATTTAGGAACCATGTTTCTGAGTTCGTGTTTCAAGTCGTCACTGAACCCTTTTTTTGGTTTCTGTCTCTGAGAGTATACGTTTCGTTTTCTAGATAACACACATATCAAGTCTCATCAAACTCTCGAAGGTAAAATCTCTTCTTTGGCTTTTTTTAAACTTGGACACTTAAAAAAAATAGTTATTTCACTTTTGGATTTGTTGTTTGCTTTTATTTGTTGTATTATTTAAGAAGGCAGATCAAATACACATGCGTGTAAGTGATGCTGAAAATATGTGCTAGCAAATTAAGCTGATGGATATGTGGACAGATTAGACGAACTTGTGCGAATTCACTTTTTTGCCTGCAGGGTGAAGTTGAGAGGAAATTGTCACAAATGATCCTGGACAAGAAGTTTCATGGCAAGTCAACATTTGTTCAGTTGCTGCTATAATGGTGCCCGCACCACTGCCTTAAACTGGATGTTGGCAACGGATAACGGTGCTAATAATTGTCTCTTTGCTGCCCTCTAATGATACTTTATTGTAGGTATCCTCGACCAAGGTGAGGGAGTTCTGATCATATTTGAAGAGCCCCCTGTAGACAGGACCTATGAGGCAGCCCTTGAAACCATACAGAACATGAGCAAAGTTGTGGACTCACTGTACAACAAAGCTAAGAAACTTACATAGGTAAGATAATGGCTTCGAACATTTCATCACGTACTCTCAATGAAGAAAATCCATGTGCAATTATACAAAGCTATAAACGGTGTGTGTGTGGTACTGATCTGTTATGGCCTTTGTCTAGATTACTAATGTGTTTTTGTCTCCCGCACAGAACAAACATGAAAGGATGTGTGTGTGTGTCTGCATGTGTGTGGCCAACGTGTGGAGCCTTTTCTTTTGTCAAAGCGAGATGGGACGATATAGACTCACAAGCTACAATGGGATTCACTTGTTCCCCAACTGAGAGTTTTTAACTCCTCTTTCAATGGACAATTTCATCCCTTCTTAATTTTGCTGTTTAATTTTCTTCCCAGTGTATGACTCATCGGCCAGTACGGCCATCAGGGAATATTGTACAACTCAATAAAATATTAAAACGTCATCACACAGACATGTATAACTCTTCTACAGTTTACGTTACAACCATTCTAAGGTGCAGTACTGACTTTTAAGTCCCTGTTATTTTGGGGTCACTAAGAACTGTGGGTAACTGTGTTTGTCTACCTTAGTTCTTGTCACTTGGAAGCACATTTTCTCTCTGAAGTAGGTAGTAAATCTTGTAGCCAATCAGGTTAGGTCCTTAGGTTGTGTAGGTTCTGTAGCAAGCACAGTTGCCAGCAATCAGACCAGTCATCGATATTTTTCTAATCTTTTACAAATTCTTAAGTTTGATATACTATTTACTCTGGCAGTATACTGTTCATGATACATAATGCAGTTCGTTTTCCTCAGCTCAAAAGATTGGTGGTGTTAAACACCACTTGCATTCTCTTTTTATGAAAACACACAAAAATGTGTCCAAACATTAAATATTCTAACATTTGCTGTATAAGTACGTTTACTTGTTTACTTCATGTTGGCTGTATTACCACTCTGGAGGCCTGGCACAGAACAGTATGCAAGTTGTATACTGATCATTAAAATAGCCAGTGTGACTTCAGAAAGATTCTTCAAGAAGGTTTTTTTCTTTCCAAGGATAATTTTTCATTGGATTAAGTAATTTTGCTGTTTATGGTCCACGCTTAGAAATGTTGCAGGGGCATACAGATCTGATCTTATTGTTTTAATTTTATCCCAGTTTAGATTGACTTATTCTTGCATGTTTTGTGATTTATTTGAACAGTTTATATATCGGGAACTTCATGCTTGCTTTTGTACCTGAGTTTATAAGGTGGGAATGAATACCAGTAGATGTTAATGAATTCAGATGGTCAGAAATGGCAAACTGCCAAAAGTTTCGCTTCAAATGACAGTGTTAGTGGTTTGTTCACCTGGTTCACTCTCCATTGGGTTCCCTCATTATTGTTTATATATATATATATCAAAAACATCAGTTCTAAATGTGTGATTACTGATGAATACAATAATAATCGATTTACTTTTGTGTGGAGGACTCTTAAATATCCCTGTCATTTTCTTTCTGTATAGTAAGCAGGTTGCATATAAACAGAACTATTATTAGTTTTCTGTCATGGTGAAGTTTGTTAGGGAGCCTGCAGACATTTGATTACACACACACACACACTAGATTGTATATGGATTATATATGGAAACAAATAGCATTGTGTTAGACACTTGTAAGAAACTGGATTGCTGTATTTCAAGTCTGCACTGAGGAAGTGAGATCAAAGTGTTTATTTTGTCCAGGTTTTATACAGAACTCTTTGTGACCTGTTTTTACATTGTATTTCCCTTTACCTCGTATACGCATACATGCTCACACACTCCACACACACTTACCAGGTCACCTATATTTGAACTGCAATTACTGAGTATATCTGATGTTCAGATGAGTTCAAATAAATATTTTCTGCTGTTATGGAACCACTTTTCCAATACCTTCAAAGACTGTCAAAGTCTACCCTCCAAATCTTTATCATACCAAATCTTTATCAAATACCAGGCGAGTTGGAGAAGCAGTAAAAAGCATGTCCCATCTCACTATAGTAATTGCTGGGTGTGGCTCATTTTCAGCAGGTAAAATTTACATGATAGGTCAGTGGTTAAGGTGTTCCACTGCCAATTTGCTACCGTTGGTCCCCTGAGCAAGGTATGCTCGCTTATTTTTCGAGACTTTTGTTTTGAAAATTCTAACGGAAACGAGACCCTCTCCAGCTTCACTTATACACAATAGCTATCGTGCGTGTTGTGTCCATTCACTAGATTGTTTTTTACGTGTTCTTTCTAAAACAAACGGTTAATTATTATTATTATTATTTAATGGCTGTGCAACGCCGAGGAAACGTTAAAATCTCAGACACTAACACCACTGAGAAGAAACTAAAAAGGTAGTAACGCTTTTATTTTCACAAACCGAACGTCTTTTACTTTGCATATAATCAGTTACACTGCAATCTGCAGAACACGATTTCAGTTTTTCAACAAACTTAATAAAGGCTATTTCAGTTCATAGACAAATATCCAACTAGCGGCTTAAAACTAGAAAACATTTTTGTCCGCACAGACTGTTGAACACGACAAAGTTAACATCCGTGTACACTAGTCAGTTGGCCAGCTACACTATGAATATTAATGTATGGCATTTGCTTAGGAGGTTGCTTGAGCTGAACCTCTGGGTAATTCCGCGAATGTGATGAATGAATGAATGAATGAATGTGGAAGACGGAGATTGCATGTTGTAGTAGTTAGTGTCATAGATTTGTTGTGACGTCTTTTGATCAGGATTAACGCACAGAGACAGCCGTTCCCGCGCAGAGCCCACGTCATCACTCTGCTGCTACTGACTGCCATGTGTGTTGTAATGAGCTGGCTCTTTATACGTGTCAATGATGACATCACAGAGACTCTGGTCTCAAGACAAGAAGTACTGTCACAGCCCAGAGTGTTCCTGGTCCAGTGCTCTGAAGATTATGAAAACTACAAGCGCTTCCCAGGTATTACCTTATTGACCTCTTTATTAAAGTACATATACCTGTGCCTCTATTTAAGACTGCCATGTGTTGTTCTCGTGGCCAATGAATGCAGCCATTCAAACATGGTTCAAGCTTGCACAGCCTGTGATGTATTTGATTCCTCTATAAATTACACCCCCTTTGGCTCGGTTGCACAGACCAGGGATTCCCGGTTCCTTGCTGTAGAAAACCCATTCACTGCTGATGCAAGCCTGGCTCAGGTCATCATCCATGCAGACCATAACAAGCTGGAACTGGGGATCTCTGGCACTCAGTCCAGCTAGTTCCAGATAACAATATTCACAGGAATAATGAATGACACATATAAAAGTTAAACTCATCATCATCATCTAAGATCTCCTACTCTTCCCATATATTGTGATCCCCAACAAAGAATATGCCAGTGTGAAAATGCATAGTGCTTCATTTCCGCACGTTTTGATGGCTGCTTGCACACAACAACAAAACACAACAAACATATTAACTCGCTGTTTGAGATTAGCATTCTCACATAGACTGACTACGCAGCGTCGTCACAATGACAGGATTCTGCAGAATCGAACGGTCAGATAACATTAAACCCAGTGAGTTTTGCCCTTTGTTGGCCTTTTTCAGGGTGGTAATTGGAATTAGTTGTTTGAAAGAGGTCCAGCTCTTTTACTTGCCTACACACAGGTATGTGAAATTGAATTTCTGATAACGATAAGGTTGGTGAGAAGTTCAGGTAGGGGGCTGCAGGATTAAAGAGACATTTCAGCATATTTTAGTGCCCCAGCTCCAGGGACACTGTCAACTCTTACTGATCTAAAATAAAGACATTTCAATGGTGGTCCGTAGGAATGAGTCACTTCCACTAGACAGCTGTAGGACTTAAATCAATACTGGCATCTTCAACACTCCTCACCGTCTTGGATAATTTGCCATGTTTTATTCCTTTTACTAGAATAGAGATGTTTTGTTTGAGGTTTGGGTTGCTCAGATAAGCAAGCAAGGCCCTGTTATACCAAGGTGAACAACATAAAAAAGTGCATATCATGGGTGCTCACTGGTCAAATACTGCGGGAGCCACTCGCATTGTCGGGACACTGAGGCTCCACACAGAACTCCTAACTGGTTGTCCCAAAGGGTCTGCGCACGACACAGAGCGGGGGGGGGTGCTGGAGTTGATCAGAACTTTGCCGCCTTGTTCAGCCTCATGTTCTTCACACACCGTAAAGCAGCATGACGAGGAGAGAGCTTATAGGTAGTACAGGCCACACCCCCAGCAGCAAAACTGTGCTATAGATGTTCATAATAAACCTGTGTGCTAGAGATGCTCATAGTAAATGGTGACTGTGCAGGCTCCAGGAGACACTCAGCAATGGGTTTGTGATGCTTTGTAAGTGGCAGAACTAGTTGTTGATGAAAGGAAGAAGGCTGAAAAGCGTCATGGTTGCAGAGGAAGACACTGCTTCTGATCTGTGCTGATGTGGGCGATGTTGTCTGATGTTGTCTGATGTCTGTTCACAGGATGCACTCCTGTGAAATGTGGCAGATCAGTGTCAGACAATGTGGTGACCACGGATGAGGCACAGATGCTCAAGAGGTGAACATACATTCACTAACTTGTAAACACAAGCAAGAACACCGCATGTGCGTTCATTTAATGTCCTCTGAATCCACAGGTTGGCCATCAGAGGACTGTCACTTGGTGGTTCAGATGGAGGTGTGAGTAGACATGCTTTATTATAGACTATATATTTTCTTCCTTTCTTTTTACTTTTTTTTCTTTTTTACTTTATTTACTTTTCTTTTGTACCTGGCAGCTTTCTCAAATACATAATCAGAATTTTCCCTAATTATGTTCAGAATCTGGGCGGCATGGTGGTGTGGTGGTTAGCACTGTCGCCTCACAGCAAGGCGGTCTGTGTTCGATTCTCGGTCTGGGCTGCTCTGTGTGGAGTTTGCATGTTCTCCCTGTGCCTGCGTGGGTTTTCTCCGGGTACTCCGGTTTCCTCCCACAGTCCAAAGACATGCATGTTAGTTTGATTGGTCACTCTAGATTGCCCGTAGGTGTGAGTGTGTTGGCCATGTGGTGGACTGGCGAACTGCCCATGGTGTACCCTGCCTTCGCCCGGAGATGCTGGGATTGGCTCCAGCCCCCCTGTGACCCTGACTAGCGGGAATAAGCGGTACGGATAATGAATGAATGAATGAATGTTCAGAATCTAGGTTACATTGATTATGAATGCACAGCCATGTACCATACACCAGAGGGCAGTAGGTACATGGAAGATGTATCTAATGCAATGACTGGTGAATGTATTTGAAATTAGAATTTAGATAAATACTAATACAGAATAGAAATTATTTTTCATATATTTTTTATACAGTGTATGAAAGTAAAATTGATGTTTTGTTGTAGCAAAGCTGTAGCACCAATTAAGTCCTGTTTTTTAATTATTACTAATGAAGTAGCAATGTGTAAATTTGACTAACTTCAGAAGACCTCAGATGAAACCAGTGAGTGACATGGACATATCTAGGCAATCGAAAACAGCCCTCATTGCATTGATAAACCACATGTTCCAGCTAGCCAGCTAGCTTTATACACAGGCAGAATTACATTAATCTTAGTTTGGTATACATTTCCTATTTTCAATTCAAGATTTCAAGGCTGCAAAAAGGAAAAAAGCTACTGAATAAAGATAGCTTGTGGCTTGACTTCAGCTTTACTAGCACTGAAAGGTTCTTTAGATCCAACTGATAGGCAGCAGATAGCATCTTTAAATCCATGTGATCTTTTCATCCTGGATCTATGATTATTTCAAGGGTTCAATATCAGGAAGAAGAGCAGAGATATTACAAACTGCAGGTCTGTGACATTTCTGTGGCACACCAAGAGATAAGGTAAAGTAATGGATGTGGATTTGCGGGGTTGTGACCCAAAGTGCAGCTGTAGTAATGCCTCTAGGAACACTGCCACTGCAGCGTAAACGTGTCTGTTTAGACTGCACAGAGAACTACATCAACACAGCGGGCGGCTTGAGGTTCAGGGCTCGAACCCCAGGCAGTTTCTCCATGCAAAGCATTTTTTTTTATGATGTGTGGCGGTTTTAATCTGGAGGTGGGAATACGACGTCCGTGTGAGGGTTCTTCACGTACATCTGGATGTGTTCATGTGGTGGGTTGACCCAGAAGCACCCCCCCCCCCCCATCTTGCACCCATTCTCTGATCTTTTTACCAAAGACTACGCAGCAACAACATGTGCAGACACGCTTCCTTGGGAAGTTTTCTTTTGGGAATTCTGTACTCTCTCCTTTCTCTCCTATGTATAGGATTTTTCCTGACATGTTCTGTATGTATGGTTTCACTGGTTTGGTCTGTTGTGTGTGTGTGTGTGTGTGTGTGTGTGTATGTGTATGTGTATAGGCCTCAATCCTGGACCTCCACTCTGGAGCCCTCTCATGGGGAAAGAAGTTTGTGAACATCTACAGGTGAGTGAGTGAATCAGTGCTAAACCTGCAGAGGCCTGTCCAGAAGGCCCAGCTGGGCTGGGCACTATCATAGCTCCATCAGCCTGGCTCACTGTGCTTTTCATCTGTTCATCAAAAGGTGCCTCAGGGTCCTTAGTCCTCAGGCAAAATCAGTTCGCTTTTTCTTTCTTTTTTTTTTATCTTGGGTTTTGTTTTTCAAACTGCCTGTCTTAATCCTTAACATCTTGAAGTTCTGCAGGGCCGCTGTGCTGTGTGGAGCGTTCCCTCCCCTGCCCTCAGTCACGCTGACACCCTGCACTCTGTATTCAGACAGGCTTGAGCTGCGCTAGCGTTTCTGCACATTGATGCATTTTAATATGCTTACAGTATTTGTATTCTGCCTTTCGAGCAGCAGGTCCGTTTAACCGGGACACAGAGGCGTTCCTGATGAGGCCTGTTTGGTCCAGCATATCTCAGTCCTGCTTCATCTGCTTCCTTTCCAGATACTTTAGTGCCGACATAAGAGATATTTTCACTGAGGAGGATTTTAACCTTTATAGGTAATTGATATATTTTCACAATGACAAATAAGTAATAATAAAACAACCATGCAATGATTCTTGATACGTTTATTTATGTCAGCTCATTTATTTATGTATTAAACTATCCATTCATATTATTATTGGATTTAAAAATTATCTCTCAAATTACATAAACATTTGTAAGCAGACATTTAACAACCAGACACTGTTAGGGACATTAGGTGCATTGTTAATAATAGTTTCCTGCTCCAAACTAGGGACGTCCGTGGGCGCATTCAGAGAGTGATCGCTGAAACGTTTGGGCTTGATCTCCGTCAGATGCACCTCACCAAACCCACGTTCTTCTCTCGCATCAACAGCACCGGTGCCAGAACCACTCACGATGAATACTGGCACCCACACATCGACAAGGTATCACTTACACTCAGCCTTAGATCTCACACACAAACGTTCAACAAATCCAACAACAAAAACTGACTTTATTGTCCTTTTTCCCCCCCATATAATTATTTTAACTGTCAGAATCTTGCCAAATTCCTTGATTATTACAGGAAGCAGCTCTGTTATAGTACTCCAATTTAGTCAGAAAACAACAAAGGTTCCTTTCAGTTTAGATTTTTTTAGAGTCAGTGACACTGACAAAGCATCTCCATGGTCATCACTGTAGAAGTGTTTATTAGATTTTCTTTGGGCTGCCAACCTCATTATTGTTTAGTACAAGGGATGAAGCTCTACTAGGAATTTCAAAATGTGTTCAGGTGCACCCGCTGTGACCCTTTGGGAATCACTTGAACATTGGATTCAACACAGGTTGGACGCCAACTCTTTTTCCAGTGTTGTTCACCTTGAGCATTGTGTGATTTATGGATGAAGAGTGTGTGGTTTTCTGCACATATTTTTGAAGGCTCTGTGCCTAAAGCCAGCCACCTTGTTTTTTCTTTTATTTATTCTTCGTTTTGTGCGACCAAGGCCAACAAAACAGAAAACCTTCAAAAATATAAAAAACAAAAATGAAATAAAACTATTGTGTGAAATGGTGTTGTTACCAGTGAACAGTGGCATCTTATCACACTTGTCTCATATATCATGGGGTTAGTCATATTATAATATTAGTCATAGTATTAAGACCTGCATGCCAAATGAAAGAAAGAAGTCTCAGTCATACTCTTTGTATTCATTACACTTCTTATTTCAGTACAGACTTAAAAGCATTTAAATTGTGAGTGTGCACTTGTGACCAGTTGCTCATGAGCAGATTTGGGATAATAAGTCACATTAGACTTTGCGACTTTAAAAACAGACAGTTCATTGTAAGGTGATAATTTTTCTGTTTTTACTTCAAATATATAGTTAAATGCCACTTCAGACAGAAGGCTTGATTATTCACTGAACTTCATTAATCATTAATCACTGGGTTAGTCTGGAAATGTGGTAAGGCTCATTAAAATTGTCCGAACTACAGCAACTTCAAACGATCTTTCAAATAAAGCATGTCAAGTATTTAAACAAAACTACTATGCTAATTGGGTTTTTTAAAGTCCAGTAGACTGAAGGTTATCTGATCTCAGACTTCACTAATTGGTTAGAGTTAGGGTTAGGGTGCACTGCTTCATTATCTCACTGGAGGTGACACACTCGACCCAAACCAACTAGGTTGGATTCAAAATGGTGCCATGCAAACAAGGAGCATCATCTTCAGCCAATGAAGAGTCATCTTAAGTCTTAAGACTTTTTTTGCCATTTTAGATTTGCCCCCTACTTCGCCCACTTTTGGAGCAGTGGAGTAGTACTAGTACTAATAGTACTCTAGGGCAGCAGTGGAGTAGTACTAGTACTAGTAGTACTCTAGGGCAGCAGTGAAGTAGTACTAGTACTAGTAGTACTCTAGGGCAGCAGTGGAGTAGTACTAGTAGTACTCTAGGGCAGCAGTGAAGTAGTAATAGTAGTACTCTAGGGCAGCAGTGAAGTAGTACTGGTACTAGTACTACTCTAGGGCAGCAGTGAAGTAGTACTACTAGTAGTAGTAGTACTCTAGGGCAGCAGTGAAGTAGTACCAGTAGTACTCTAGGGCAGAAGTGAAGTAGTACTTCTAGTACTAGTAGTACTCTAGGGCAGCAGTGAAGTAGTACTACTAGTACTAGTAGTACTCTAGGGCAGCAGTGAAGTAGTACTACTAGTACTAGTAGTACTCTAGGGCAGAAGTTGATTGGTGCTGTGACAGCTTCTCCCAAAATTACAGAGACTTTGTAATTGCCCCAAAGAGCCATGTTTGCTAATGTTTAAGGAGTTAGCACAGAGCAGGACATTTCCAAAAGTATAGCAGGGCAATGCATTTTCCTCTGCTAAGTAATACAATAACTGTGGAGAATTTTTGATTAAAAGAAAAAAAATTCAAAAGCTGTAATTTTTAATACAGAATATGAAAAAATAGCAGATCTGCTCTCACCTGAGGTTACTCTTACCTTTTCCATAGCAGGTATAATATCAGACCAAGTATTTGCCCAAAACCGCCTCTGGTCAGCTGGCAACCCTCAGTTGGCCTGTTGTGTGCATGTGCCCTCCTGGACTGGTGCCTTGTCCAGGGCAAGTTCCTGCTTTTGCCTTGTGATGCCAGCATAGGCAAATAATAATTCACTTCAGTGAATTGGAAATGGTTTGGATGGTGAATCAAGGTGAAGGTGAATTTACTCATGTAACAAGAAGCCATTGTCTTTCTATTCAAGGGTACTGTACTGCTTTATTTCAGTCCTGAAGCTGCTTTCTGATGTCAGGTATAAACGCGAGAGTGATTATTTATTAATTAAGACTAATAATAGCAATTAAGACTAATTTACCTTAAAATGTAATAATGAATAAAAATCATTAAATTTTTACAGTTTTGCTATTACATTATTACATTAAATTACAACTGTTACATTCAACACGATTGCTCACATAAAAATCATTATTATGATCATTGTGTTGTTGATTCAAATCAGCAAATGTAGTTTGCATTTGAGACAAAGTAGATTTAGTCCAAATATTGATTAATGTTTTAATTAAGAGGCAATTTACTCTCTTCTGCAACTGAAAGGAGAGGTGGCATTTTGACACTTGGCCTGACTTCAAAGTAACATCATCTGAGGTGATCAGAGCACTCAATGAGCCACATGGGAGAATAGCAAAAATCCCATCTGTTCCTTGAAGCAGGCATTTATAATTGATTGCTATGAAACTCTAAGTCAGCATGCAGCGCTTCACAGGCTGAACTAGTCTCATATCAGCATATAACAGCACCTTAGACATGAAATATGAGACTATGGTGTTCTGACCATAAAGATGGACTGAAATATGAAATGAACATTCCAGAATGCTAATTAAATTTCAACAATATTAAGGAACAATATCTGCATAACCTTAATCAATTATTTTTTTGCAGAAATATGCTATTTGGAATTTGCATTGCCATATTGTGAGAAGGTTTTATAATACTGTGATGATGATAATAGTAATACATTTAATAATACATTATATAGTGCCTTTCACAGAGCTGTGGGTTGCTTTACAGAATATATATATATATATATATATATATATATATATATATATATATATAAAACAATCAGAGTTTTAAGGTGGAGAAAGAAGGCAATGGGTGAACAGTTGGTGTAGTTGTACAGAGTTCCAGAGACTTGAGAACTAAGTGACCTGCCACCCGCAGGTACCTAAATCTAAACTAACAGTAAAGCTGTTTTTGAATGCTTAATAACATGACTCATACTTTATTTGTACGGCTCGTTAGCACGCTTTATTCGGAAGCATGGCTTTGATTCTGAAGATTTTTTTTTGATGGGAAATATTAACGATGTGTAGCATATTTAATTGGATTTGGTTAGTTCACTGCACCTTTTATAGGAGGTGGGTGTTGGGTGGAAGGCGATGGGGTTCCACCTGTTTGACTCTTCATTAATTCAGGGCACCGTCTGCATTTTTGAGGCAGCTATATAAAGTGCATTCAGAATTGTAAATGCTGCCGTCATCTGTCATTCCTTGACACAGTTTTAATAATTGCCCTAAGACCACCCCATTTGCATAAAAATGGATTACACCACTCTGTATCACCAGATTTGCCCCAGAGACTGGAGAGGGGCTGATATAGGATGGTTTAAAAAAAGAGCAATTTCCCTGTTTCTGCTGTTGGGATTTTATTGAATAGGCACTTGACAAATGCCATGACAGGACCAACCTAAGCTTTTGGAGATATGAATCAAATAGTTAAATCTGTAATTCTCTATCTAGAATTAGAGAGAATTCCTCTTGATGAGGTAAAAGAAGAACAAATAAGGGACATGGAGCAGTGGGAAATGTTCATTGTCTCATTCAAACGTTTAACCCTTTTTTGATTATATATTTAGATTTTCCCAGTGCAAACTGCTTCATGTACATTATTATATTCCACTGTGAAACAATTGAAAATGAGATGAATAAAATTATGTATAAGATGGTGATTTATTAATCTGAGCTTGGAAGTAGCAAAAGGAAAGAATGTTGTGTTAAATTTGTGATTTTACAGGTGACCTATGGATCTTTCGACTACACATCATTACTCTACCTAACAGACTACAATGTGGATTTTGGAGGGGGGAGATTCATCTTCATGGACCCGAATGGCAATAGAACAGTGGAGCCCCGGACAGGTAAGGGTTAGGGTTAGTGAAGTACAGTGTTATTAGTGAAGTCCCAAGACTAGGTTCATACACTGTTAGAATGCTGTTAGAAGCGAAGGAAACTTCATCTCCTTAGAATAAACTCTTGTTGTTGTTTTGCTTTGGCCTACATGACCTGCAGATGCATTTGCTCTCACAAATGCACTATTTAAGCTTTTTGGAGAAGCTCAAATTGTATTGACTTACAAATGATATGTTCATACTACTCCACAAATACTTTTACATTTCCAGACACAGTGGACTAAATAAAATGATCATTAAGTCTAATTTGATTAGCGTTCTTTTAAAAAGATTTAATCTAAAAAATAGTGGTTTGATAGGTGATCATTTCACATGGATCATTACTGCTTTAAACTTGTCTGAAGTTCCAAGTTGCCTGGACATTTAATTTAATTTATTTAGTAATTTAGTTGACTATATTCATTTAATCAGCTGGGGTAGCTAAGACATTCTAAATACAAATTGGAAACCTGACATTTGTGTTAGATTTTTGGGATATATTGTCAACAGTTTCACACAGCTGACACGATACTGAAGACTGATCAGTTAAGTCTGTCAGGACTCTAACCAGCTACTCTTATGAATAATTTGTGGCAATCTGTGGCAAGATATTTTAATCAAATAAAAAATCAGTCCTATTTAAAATTGTTTCATGTACACTGAAAAGGGCATTAGTAAGGTAGATAGCTAACCTAGCTAACTTAAATAAGGTTAACTAAAGTTATCACAACCTAGTGGTAACTTGTAGCAAGTCAGGCAGTTTCATTTGACACTATTCATCTCAACATGTTTCTCTGAATTTATAATTGATTAGCTAATGCTACATTTTGTGATTATGGATTGAAATTCTCTCAGAAATAAGTTTGTTGGCTCTGGGTTAATCTTGCTGGCTATGTTTGAGCATTACATTAAGTAACATAATTTGCTAGCTAGCTATGCTATCACCAGCAAGGTACCATCAGGGATTGGGATTTGTACAAAGTCTGCGTAATTTAGCTAGCTATATATTCTCTCTGTCAGATTTTGTGTCTGTTCTTCAGTGGCACTCACTTATTTTTGTATATCCTCACTGTAAAATTGCCTTAAATTACATTTGAATTAGCAACGTCTTACAGACGTTACAACATCTTTAGCTAGGGCAGTCATGGTCTGGTGGTTAGGGAACCGGTCTTGTGACCGGAGGGTCATGGGTTTGATTCCCAGGCCATGGTTCATCTTCATTGAATGGTCAGATGGCAAGACTTTTTTTTTTCTTCAGTCCAGATCGTGTCTCCTTTCCATGCTGAGTAGGTTACAGACGTGTACCAGGCATAATGCTTTGAATTTTGGTATAAAAAAAAATGTCAATAACTGGTTATTAACCCAGAACTGCTATAGTCACAAATCAAGCCTTCTTAAATTAAATGCAGCTCATTTTTTAATGTATTTACTATCATGGAACTTACATAACTATTACTTTAACACATTAATTTTATATTAAAATATTTGCTGATTAAAATTTGCTTGTGTTAATTGTAATGCAAAGTTTTCTAGGGACTTAAATACCTTTAAGCACACTGTTCTGATTCGTTTTTTTTAAACCTATGCTTAATTATGTGGTTGTGCACTCCAGTGAGGCACAAAAGGATTAGTTGTAATTATCATTGAATTATTTTAATTCTGTAACATTTAGCTTAGTGTCTCTCCTCTGTCAGTTAGAGGGGAGAATAGGGTGTTCTGGCAACGGAGCTGTTTTATTGTTTCTGTAACGGGTTGAGGTGAGCAGCGGGAGGCGTAGTTTGGTTTGCAAGTCCTTTATTATCCATCTCAGGATTGGTAACAAACAGAAATACTCAGGCTATATAGCATAAGGAAAACGCAAAAGAATAAGGCGTCTACTCCACTAAGGTGGTTCGGTGCTGCGCAGATATGCAGGATAGTAGGCTTTTGAAGATGCAGACGGTCCGGCAGGCTCCTGGAATGTGCAGCACCGGACGACCGAACCTGTGGGTTTAAGTAGGAGGTGTTGAGGTAATACAGGTGCTCAATATTCCGGTGATTGAGACCTAGGGAGTGGTTTAGAATAAGGAGGGGAGTGCCTACGTGAAATGGGAGTGCGTGTGAATACACGGGCTCGTGTAGGCGCCCTCTGGCGGCCTCCCTGCCCTATTACCGTGACAGAGCCCCCCCCCAAGGATCCCTCCAGCCGCGTGCCTCTGGGACGTCCCGGGCGGGCGGAGCAGGCCGCTCCGGGGAACTCGCGATGGAAAGCGGCGAGAAGGGGAGGGGTCCAGGACCTGGGAGGCCGGTACCCACGACCGCTCCTCGGGCCCATAGCCCTCCCAGTCAACGAGGTACTGCAGTCCTTTCCCTCGGTACCTGGAATCAAGCAGTTTACGTACGTCGTACACGGGACCATCCGGCAGCATCCTCGGCGGGGGAGGTCCCGTCTCCTTCTGATCCTCCAGGGGTCCCCTTCTGTGGGGCTTCAAGGCGGAGACGTGGAACGCCCGTGACACTCGTCTGTCACCAGGTAACCCGACCTTATACGTCACCTCATTGACACGTTGAGTAATCACATAAGGTCCAACATAACGGTCCCCGAGCTTACCTGGCGCTCCAAGCCTGCCGTCCTTGGTAGAGACCCACACTTTGTCTCCCACCTTATACTCAGGCGCTTCGGACCTCCTACGGTCCGCCTTCTCCTGGAAACGTCTTACAGCTGTCCGTAGGCGTTGGTGGGTATCCTCCCAGACGCGCTCACTCCTCTTACACCAGTTCTCTATAAGAGGCTGGTCGGAAGTGGACACGTTCCAGGGATACAAGGGGGGTTGACGACCGAGTACGCACTCAAATGGCGTTGTCCTTGTACTGGTCTGGACTAGTGAATTCTGTGCGTACTCGGCCCACGTGAGCAGCGTACACCACGCTTCTTGATGCTCACTACAGTAAGCCCTCAGGAATCGTCCTAGTTCCTGATTTACCCGTTCCACCTGCCCGTTCGCCTGGGGATGATAGCCTGACGTGAGACTGACGGTGACGTTCAGTTTTGACATGAACTCACGCCAGACTCTCGATGTAAACTGCGGACCCCTGTCAGACACAATATCCTCCGGCAAGCCGAATTGACGGAATACGTGTCTGAACAGCAGATCCGCAGTCTCCCAGGCGGTTGGTAGACCGGGCAGGGGCAGGAACCGCACCATCTTGGAAAACCGGTCTACGATCACAAGGATGGTGTTATTTCCCTCGGAGACAGGTAGATCGGTTATGAAATCAACAGAGATGTCGTCCATGGTTCCTTAGGTATGGGTAAAGGGAGGAGCTTACCGGAAGGCGGCGTCCTAGGCACCTTGCTGCGCGCACACTCGTTGCAGGATCGGACATATTGCAGAACTTCTGCGTGCATCCCCGGCCACCAGTAGCGTATCCCCAGGAGCTGCGAGGTTTTGGTGGATCCGGGATGTCGGTGCCTAATGAGGTATGTGCCCAGTGTATCAATGCAGTGCGCTGCGCTGGAGGCACATACCTTTTGTCGCGAGGGCAGTGCGGATGAGGGTTAGCCGCCTCGATGACCCGATCAATCGAAAGCGATAGGACGGAGAGGAGAGCCTTTCTTCAGCCGCTGGGAAAGCACTGCCCCCACTCCCACATTGGAGGCGTCAACCTCTACGACGAATGACTTTGTCGGATCCGGCTGGTGAAGAACAGGCGCATTGACGAAAGCCTGCTTCAGACTTTCAAAGGCTCTCTCAGCTTTCTCAGTCCAGACCAGTTTCTTCATGCCACCGCGTAGTAGGTCAGTGAGAGGCTTCGCGACAGTGCTAAACGCGCGGATGAACCGCCGATAGAAATTCGCGAAGCCCAGAAACCTCTGGAGCTCGCGCCGTGTGTACGGACGAGTCCATCCGGTTACTGCCTCCACTTTGCCTGGTTGCATGTGTACGGAGCCCGGCTTGATGTTATAACCGAGGAAGTTCACTTCCCGTCGATGGAACACGCACTTCTCAAGCTTGCAATACAGTTGATTGCGCAAGAGAGTGCGGAGAACATTTCGCACATCATGGCTATGTTGAGTCTCCGGCGTGAATAGATGAGGATGTCATCGATGTACGCAGCGACACATCTACCCAGATACTCACGGAGGACCTCATTAATGAACGCCTGAAACACTGAGGGCGCCGACGCCAAACCGTAAGGTAAAAGCGCGGTACTCGTAGTGTCCAGAAGTGGTACTGAACGCCGTCTTCCACTCATCCCCCTCACGGATACGGATGAGGTTATAGGCGCTGCGTAGATCTAATTTGGTGAAGACCACTGCCTCTCTCAACTGCTCTAGTGCCGCAGGCACCAGAGGCAGCGGGTAGGCATAGCCCACCAAGAGGGAATTGAGTCCTCGGTAGTCACGCATGGCCTCAGACCACCGTCCTTCTTTTTGACAAAGAAGACGCTGGCTGAGGCTGGCGAAGTGGAGGGAACGATATAGCCCTGCGCTAATGCCTCTTTGACATACTGCTGCATGGCCTTATCTTCCTCCAGTGACAACGGGTACACGCCTCCTCTTGGGGGTTTACTCCCCACCTTGAGATCTATTTGACAATCCCAGGGGCGGTGCGGAGGGAGCTGCGTAGCCTTGGTGCGGCTGAACACCTCCGCTAGGTCCTGGTATTGATGAGGGATCGCTTGGGGTTTCTCCACACTAGGACTCTCCACCGTGGTGGCTTGTAGAAGTAGGGGGGTGTGGCTAGCGGACCCTTCAGGGTTACCGCCCCACTGATACAGCTGACCGTGGACGCCAGTTTATGTGTGGCTGGTGCTCTGTTAACAAGGGTAAACCTAAAGTGAGATCGTGTTTCAAGTCGGGTAAAACGCAAAAAAAACCATGGGCAGTGCTACACCCTGGATAGTGACAGTGAGGGAGGGAGTGTGGTGACTTAGGATACCGCCACCCACAGGCCGGCCGTCCAGTGCATACACTCTGCGTGGTTGCTCCAGTCTTCGGAGCGGCAACTTCATCCGTCGAGCCAGCGATGCGATCATCAGATTCCCGGAAGCTCCCGAGTCCACTAGAGCAGACACCCCCAGAGAAATACACTGGTGACACTGGTCCAGCGTGAGTAATTTTGCAACCAGGGATCTACTCACCGGGCTTTTTCCTCTTGTGAGGGAGCCCCTCTATGCGCCGAATCGACTGCTCCCAGCTCCATCGGCTCCGGCCCGTCTCTTTTCTCGGACGGGGGGTCCTCTCCTTCTCAGACCTCCTTCGGCGGCGCCCTCGGTCTCGTCATGTGGGGCCGGGTTCCTCTTTCCTCTAGAAGCCGGTCGTACGTGATCGCTAAACGGATCAACCCGTTCAATGATTCATTCTCCTGGCGACACGCCAGCTCAGCCCCTTAACTCAGGCTTTAGACTGGCCACAAAAACGTCTATGAGGGCCGCCTCGTTCCATCCTGAACCAGCGGCTTTCGCCCTGAATTCCAGGGCGTGTCGGCAACAACTTGGATTCCTGTCGCATCCCCAACAAACTTATCCCGCATGCGCGGCCCTGTCGGGATGGTGGAATACAGACCTGAACTCCTCCTTGAACAGTTCCAGGTGGGTGTAATAACGGGGAGTCCTCCGTCATGAGAGCTGCGCCCCATCTCAAGGCTTTGTCTCTTAGCCTTGATAGGATGTAGGCGACCTTGGCGGCCTCGGATAGTTCAGCCTGATAGGTGAAGTATAATCCGCACTGCGCCAAGAAGCCCTCACACTCCTCGGGGTTACCTCCATACGGCTCGGGGGGCGCAAGAGATAGCGAACACCCTCCACTCGGCTGGGCGGAGAGGTAGTAGCCTGCACGGAGAGAGTCTGCACACACGTAGTTAATGCCTGCATAACTGACCTTAGCTCACCCAACTCTCTTTGTTGTTGATCCAGTAGCACTCCTTGGGCGTTGAGGATCTCCAACGCGGAAGGCTGACTGCCCAGGCTGCACCAGGCTGCACATTCTGTAACGGGTTGAGGTGAGCAGCGGGAGGCGTAGTTTGGTTTGCAAGTCCTTTATTATCCATCTCAGGATTGGTAACAAACAGAAATACTCAGGCTATATAGCATAAGGAAAACGCAAAAGAATAAGGCGTCTACTCCACTAAGGTGGTTCGGTGCTGCGCAGATATGCAGGATAGTAGGCTTTTGAAGATGCAGCGGTCCGGCAGGCCCCTGGAATGTGCAGCACCGGACGACCGAACCTGTGGGTTTAAGTAGGAGGTGTTGAGGTAATACAGGTGCTCAATATTCCGGTGATTGAGACCTAGGGAGTGGTTTAGAATAAGGAGGGGAGTGCCTACGTGAAATGGGAGTGCGTGTGAATACACGGGCTCGTGTAGGCGCCCTCTGGCGGCCTCCCTGCCCTATTACCGTGACAGTTTCATCTTGTATCTTTCTCTTTTGCTAGCCACTCATATTGTCACAGTTCACAAATAGTCACTTGATAGTTCTGACAGGTACAAAATGTGATGCCTGGTGTTTTTTGATGAAACTTAATCTGTCTCATTTAACTAGATACAACTCATTTACCAGTTTAGTAGCACTGCACTTGGGTGAACTTTAACATTTACTCTTCCTCTAAAACATATCAGGAAATCTGTCTCGGCCCACGGCTGCTAGGCGTTTGAGATGGTGGAGGTGTTTTGTCACGTAGCGTGACACCTGATCACTCAGCGAGCACAGGAATAGCTGCAGGCAGGTGAAGGGCAAATGCAGATTGGTCGATATGCTCTCACTCTTGAATACACATGGGTCCTTGAAGTGGTGGTGGTGGTGGTGGGGGGGGGGGGGTGAAATGTCGACAAGAAAACACATCTGTTGACTCCAAATACTGTGATATTTAGCATCATTTAAGCACTTGGAAAAATGTCACACATGGTTTATTCATCAGCCCATGGAGGCTCAGTTTAGAGCCCTTGCTGCCTGTTCTGACCGCATCTGTGTACAGCAGGGTTAGAAGTTTAAAACAGCTCCCAGCATTGCTGTGCTGAGCCACTCCGATGGTGTACTGATTATTCATTGCGTGAAGATGATTATTCAATGCTTGCTAAGGTAATTACCACCCTGATGTACCTCGGTTACAGTGCAATTGACAATCAGCCTCCCTCTTTGCGCCAGGAGGAGGGGCAGAACAGCAGACATTAGGCAGCTGGAAGACTGAGTGCTGGAGCAAATGTCGGCATGAAGGGCAGGAAGGAGCGTGAGGGGACGGACAGAGAAGGAGCAGTGCATGGTGGGAAAAACGGATGGAAGCCTGTGGGGGTCAGACAGAGTCCTGGGGCTTGAGAGATGCCGATTTGGTGAAGGTGCCAGTGGGGGACGAGGCTCTGTTAGGAACTTACAGCGGGGGGAATTGAGAGCAGGGACCAAGGGAGAACAGCTGCTGGCATAGATTGGAGAGTCACTGGCACCGGCCTCAGAGAAGCTCCACAGCCCCTAGGAGGTCCTCACACGCTCCACACCAACTGTGTTAACATGAACTGACAGGTGTATTCCTGCCATTTCTGTGCTCTGATTGGAAGGGGCAGAATGAAATGCCCCGAGTGGGTGTTTCGAGCTCTGTGTTTGTCAGCTCACAGAAAAGGCAGGTGAGAAAGAGAAAGCAAGCACGTTTTAAGAAGGTGTGTATTGTTTAATGATTGGCATTAAACTGCCATCTTTGTTTTCTAGGGTACTAGTGCTGTTTTTTTGGTAATTTTAGGTAATTGTACAGTGGCATTGGACACTGACATTTGTTAGTGAAAAAGGTGAGGAATACGAAACCGCCTTCCTGATTTGTTTGTTTTGTAGTTTTATACATTTTGTTAAGCTATGAATAAACAAGAATCTAAGAAAGTGATATACATTAATTTTGAAAAGTATTTGTGTTTCTATGTTCTATGTGAAGAAGTGATGGGTAAGCAGTACCACCCAGTAGTGGAGTACAGGTATATATGGCTCGGCAGGAAGGAGAAAACTAAGTGGACTGCTAAGTGCTTTCCGTATCCCTTCTGTCTGTTTTGAGTAAAACTCACCCAAGCCCTCACACACTTGTCTGGAACAGAAGCTGTGGAGTGCAAAGTGAGTAAAGACAGAGCCAAGCTGGAAAAGCTGCAGAGACAGAACGCAGAGTTACAGGCTTTCAGTCCTTCATAAAAGTAATTGAGAGTGAAATCAAGAGACTGAGTGGAAAAACAGTCACAATGGGTGAAGGTCCTAGTTATGCTGTATTTTCTCAGAATATAAGGCTGACTAGAGAAAGAGCATCTGAAATGATCCTTCATAGAGATTTTTTAAATTATAGGCCAAATTGGAGAAAGGGGCCAAAATGATAAATTGACATATACTGGTTTAATGCACCAAATAATCATGGCACTAAAGAAAGGGAATGCTAAATTGGAGATTATTGAAGCAGTGACAAGGGCCAACAGTGTAAGACTTAGCTTATGTGAACAATCTTGAGATTAATTCATTTCACCCTGCCTAAAATGAGGATTATTTTGAAGGGCCACTTTAAGGAGGACAGCTTGTCTGACCTTTAACCATAGACTGATCAGTATAATGCAAGACAGCCAAGAGTTGCCACAGAGCTTCCTGTCTGGTGCACCTGAGCTCAAACAGTGTCTGTTAGCTGAAGCTAGAGTGCCAGGTCACGATGAACGATACAGCTTGAGTTTGATTTAGAGGAAGTTCCTGAGTGTGATGGAAACTGGGCTATCAAGCGATTATATACCATCTCAAAAAGTGGTAGAAGATCAGGCAGTGACAGATAAGGTGTCATGGCACAGATGAATGACGCACTCTGCCTGGAACGGGATCAGCAATGAAAACAAAAAGGAAATGATCAAAAAGGGCAGTTGTGACGTGGCAAAAATCTAGGAGAACTGTAGATGTTTCCCCAGAACATGTATGGACAAAAATGGCACAAGTCACAGAAAATCAAAGAGAAAGTGAACTATATGAGGCAGTCAAGCAGTTGAATGAGGTGAAAAAGAAGATAAATAACCTATGACAGGGCAGCGGTGTTGCTGCAAGCACTCACAGGTAAGCAGCCTGATCATTATTTTAAATGAGCAACATCTATAGTATGACAGTCAGACAGCTTGTCAGAAAAAACATATTCCACATACTGACTCTTGGGTCTTGCAGGGCTGTGATATTGTCACAAAAAATATTGTTATCAGTGAAGAATAGGCACAATTTGCAGGCACTGAGGTACTAGAAAGGGAACACTGTAGAAACACTGTAGATAAAATAAATAAACTATTGCAAACTACCAGGACAGGCAGTGGCCAGAGTGGGCAAGCTGCGAACTGTAAGTCACTGGGAAGACAGTTGAAATGCAGTGTGAGGACAGTCCCTGTCCTGGCAAAACAAGATGTTCTGTTTGTACCTTTTGAATATCAAAGGTGGCCAGAGGGTCTTAAGTGTCAGTGTCAGTATTATCAGGCTGCAGAATGAGAACACGGTCTTGTATCACTGACCCAGCCACAAACACCATCAGCCACGCCCTACTTCCTCCATGTACAACTGTTGGATATATGAAGCAGGTGAAAGCTCTTTACCCAACTTCTGCCAGGAGAATGCAAACGAGTGCTGATGATTTGTGGATATTTTCTAACTCCATTGGTGAAGAAATGGACAGGGGCAATAGCACAGCTGGGAGAAATGAGTCAGAAATCTCGAGAGAGGAGGAGATGATGGACCTTTCTATCAATTAGAGTTGCCTGACACAACAGCAACAACGCATATCTGCTGATATATGCTAAGAGAAGAGAGTGATGCTTTCTTCAGATCTATGTAGATTACAGTGAGTTGAATAGGAAATGTACTCCACTCAATCCAACAAATCTGGATCACTTAAAAGGACCACCACCTGAGTATCGGGCCCAGCATGGGGCGCTTCTGGAGAATGGGGTTAACAAAGGAGTAGTTGAGTGAGACAGCAGGGCTTGCAACTAATTATCTACTGTTTGGCCAGAATCCCAGACTCCTAATAGATATCATGTTTGGGTTGACAGCAAAAGACCAGAACCCCTCATGAGCAAGTTGAAATGTGAAGTATAATTGATGGAGAATGCATATCACTTCGCTTCAGAGACTTTGCTTCGAGAGAAACCTCTTTGACAAGAAAGTATAGTGTTGTCATGGTACTGTGTGTTGTTTCTTGTCATAAGCCTGGATGCAGATTCCAGGAAATATTAGATTGTTTTGGGAACAGCCAGTGTATGTGGTGAATCAAACAAAGCAATGGATAGCTCTGTATATGCAATCAGAACAGAGTTCTCCACTGGAATACGCTACTGCCCGATGACTTCCTGCCTAGAGAAGACGTGGAACAAGAAAAGGAGAAGTGCTCTGAGGATGATGATGATCATCATGGTGATGAAGAAGAAGATTATGATGATGATTATGACTAGTAGAGTATCACAGATTGGAGGAGGGACCAAGATTTCAGTTGAGAGCAGAATTACTGGAGTACCCAGTGGATTTAATCAAAGAGAGAGAGGGGGGGGGGAGAGAGAGGGGAAGAGAGAGAGAGAGAGAGAGAGAGAGAGAGAGAGAGAGAGAGAGAGTGGGAGAGAGAGACTGAGATGCCAACTCAGGGGAGTCGGGGGTGCTGCCCTTGTCACAGATGTGACAGAGCAAATGTTCACAGACATTCCTGATGAACAACAGGATTCAGTGGTTTCCTGTCAGAAAGTATTCTTTATGAGAAATAAAGAAAAGGAAGACATTTGTGTATTGTTCTCTTCGTTGGCCTGCTTTAATCATGTTCGTTCTCTACAAATTCGTCTTGCTACAGTGATTGGCATTTGGCCAGAGTGGGCATCAAACTCCTGTGTCTGGGGAGTGTAATGATGTTAGCATTGTACCCTGATATGTACTGTTACCCACTATGAAGTTTATCTTCTTTGTAGCAAGAACATGTAAACATTCATAATGTTCATAATGAGAATAGTCGTGTTTTTGCTGTTCAGTATTTCTTTTTAATGAGCTTCTATGAGTCAGTCAGTCACGTGTCTGGAGTTGACCAGCATTACATATATTTCTCTGAAGATGGTTCACCACCAAAAAACATTTTTTTTGCTCTTTAAGTGATAGATTTATCTGTAAGTTTATCACTCATTTCCTTGGATTATACAGATTTCTTTTACATATCTGCATACATGCATAATACACAAAAACATAATACATATACATGCACTGAAAGAACATTACTAATTTTACATAAAGTTTCCTCCTTTAAATATACTGTATCTAATAATTCTGTCCATTTTTAGAGTAGAAGTACTTTGTGTTGTTTTCTTATATTTTTTATGAAATTTTGGCAGCACAATTTTGTTTTCTGTGCCTGGCGATACAAGTTGCTTACTGGATCCCACCAATGTTTTGATGGCCTGGCAGAGGGGCATTGAGGAGTGTCTCAGAAAGTGACTGACAGGAAGTCAATGTAAACACTAAACAAGATTCCATCCTGAAATGCATTTCATTGTTTTTTTTATGTTCCACATATTTTAAAGCTTATTTGAATTAGTAAGAAAAATTGTAAAAATTGAGTAATGGGACTGTAATGTGTGAAGAGATGATTGGTCTATGGGTATAGCCAAAAGCATAACCCAGGTGTTTTGGTATAGGGCAGGAAGCTGATGAATGACTCAGTTTGTTACATTGCAGTATAGCCTGCTAAGCTCTCGCTGTATCCCTATTGTTTGTTTTCAGTAAATGCCCGATTCTCAACACACTTGTCTGGTGTGAGTTGCTTTTAAAAGATTTTGAGTGAGTTGCACATTTTATTGTTTTAGCTCTGTGCTCATACTGGTTATTAAACAAAACTATGATGTTGTGAAGTTAAAGTTTAAATGAAGGGTTTGAATGTCAGCTCTGATACTGCTTCATACTGCATCGTTGAGACACATGAGATAACAGAACTCTAGAGTTTGTTCTACACATGGCATTTGCATTAAGGTTTTGCAGTTTTGTGTTAAAAATGAGGACCACAGAATTATCTCTAAAGCAAAGCATCAAGCGAATCAATCAGAGTACATTGCTAAGAGACAGTGAAAATATTAGGTGTGGTAAAATCAGTAGTTTTATACATTTGTAAAAATGCATTAATGATCTTAGCAATAGAAAACAACTTGGCAACCTAAAGTTGTAACTATGTAGCAACTGAAAATATTATGAACTGTGTAGAAAAATGAAAAGTGCTCATTCAAGTGTTGTGCAGCTTAAGAACTGTCCGTAGGCAGTAAGCACACAGAGAGAAATACGTCAGCCTGACAACCAGGCTTGTAAAACTGTTAGTAAGCCTCAAGTATATAAAAAAAAGGCCTGTAAAGTTCTGGGACAAAATCATCTGAACAGATGAAAATAACTTGTACAAGAGTGACAGAGAAAGAGAACTGTGGAGAATCAAAGGAACTGTCCCTGCTTATGTTCCAGAGATGTTTGTCTGCCACGTCACGCTGGGTGTTCACTTAGCTTTACTGATACTGAAACCACTGATGGCAGCTACCAACTAGCATTCCTTTACTTGCTTTACTCAAAATAAGCATAAACACATGTAAATTAATGCATTACAAATTTCATTAAAACTTCAAAATCATAGTGCTGTGTCATTTCTAATCTAATATGCAAGAACACAAAACTAAAACAACATAATGTCACATTGTGACTACAGATTGAGACCCACTGAGATTACCCATAGTGCCATACTGCAGACCACACACGTTCTGTGCTTCATAAGACAATTAATGGTTCCATTAAATATTATGATTTCAGATGATGAACACATATTGGATGTCTTACCACATATTAATTGTCAGAGAAAAACTTTCCTGCATTTACATACCATTGCCATTTGTATATGCTAATTAACCCACCCTGACAAATGTAGTCAGATCAAAAATTCTTAAAACCTTACATTAGCCTGAATCTCTTTGTTGAGATTACTATGGATTCTTAGCTGTGCCTGTCATTAGGTAATATAGATTATGGATGCTTGACAGAGTCGGTGGAACTTAAGACAATTCATTACTGTTGGGTGGAACATTGATTTTGGTCCTCTACATTAACTGCATTGCAACCTTCACCCTATAATTAGCCCTGTGCTGTTTAATTGACCAGGTCTGCCTACCATATTATCACATGCATACAGACCCTCAATCAACCCCCGTATATACATTATGGTTGGAATATTTTGGCTCCTCGCTCAAAGTCTCTTGTCAGGCTCCTGAACTACAAGGCCTAATATAGCACAAAGATTTGTCCAGGTTCTCTCAGCTTGTTGGGTTTGTGTGGCTTTACATGTAGCCAATGGATGCAGTACACCATGCCAGTTTTATTCAAATAATCACCACATACACGAATACATTTGCAAAGTTACCCTGTGCACCCAGAGATGTGTGCCATCTAAAACAATTCAGAACAATTGTCGTGATAAATAGCAGTGTGTGGATGTCAGGGCGGGGCTAGCACAGAGGGGATCATTTACATAAATATCCTGTTATCTCTGCACATGTCTCCTTTTTGGTGTCATGGTTCCTGATAGGTTTAAATTTGTACTTCTCCCACTACAACCTTGTACTTGTCCAGTAACTGTTAATAATGCTCTTATAGTGCAGTGATGCAGGTGGAAATGTACCTGTGTAAGCAAAGCGACATTTGAAGCCCAGTTTCAAAGCCCAGTTTTGAACATCGGAAATACAAAATCTCTTTTCTTTGTTAAATGAAAAGATGAAATAAAAAAGGATTCATTTGGGCTCTGTAGGAGCCTAGCCTTCAAGCCTTTTTGACTGCTCTCCTCAATATACTCAATATACTCCTCAGTATACTCAAATGTACAGTACTGAATACATCTTCAATGTATAACTCTGCTAATCACCTCCCATTTTCCCCTTCAGGACGAGTGTCCTTCTTCTCCTCAGGCTCTGAGAACCTCCACCGTGTGGAGAAGGTGGCATGGGGCACACGCTACGCCATCACTGTGTCCTTCACGTGTGACCCCGATCATGCCATAGATGACCCCGTCTTGCCATAGCATCACTGGTGTCTTGCCAGGACCCTGGAACAGAAGCACAAAACCAGAAGATATTTGAATCCCACTGAAGACTTTATGCAAACAAACTTGAAACCTGTTTACAATAACCAGAAAAATGATAATAAAGCATATAATGCATAGCTGTACATCACTACTGTATATCATTACTGTTTTTACTGATGGGATATTTTCACACTTTCAGAAGATTGTCTTCTGTGGGCGTTTGTTGTGTGTGTCTGTGTGTGTTTTAGCAGCCGGTGTGTGTCTCCCCTTGACTTTGAGCACGCATGTCTTGTAAATGGCTTTGTCTTGCCTGCCTGAGCACTTCCTTGGTGGTCGCTTGTTGTCACAGCTGAATCATTTGTCCCAGAACAGCTCAAGTGGAAATTCTAAATGGGAGGTTTGAACGACATTTCGAACAAAGAGCTGAATTCTTAGATATCCTACTGATAGTGAATTTTAAAAGCTAATCACTTCATACCTTTCCCCAGTGCGAATCTTATTATTATAGTAAAAAAAGGAAAAATAAGAAAAAAGGAAATCAGAACTGGCTGAATGAGTTTTCTTTTTTAACAAAAGGTTTTACCTGCTATAGGTCAATTACCACTTTGGCTGTCTACTGAATAAATGTATTTAAATAGCATCAGCAAGGTCTTTACCTCCTGCCACATTCCCTATGTTACACAAAGGGGGATTTTAGGGGTCAAATAAGCAGTTATGCTGCAAAGGTTTACTACACTACATACACTGATTGAGCCTTTTAATGTCATGCCATGCCAGGAAATCAGTTCATCTCACTTCCTGAGAAGTGTGTGATGATCTTGAATTCATTCTACCAATCTACATCACGAGTGATCTTTGTAATAAATTTAATCACAATCATCTCGGCACTCAAATTTAACCTCTGCTTAATCAACTATGTTTCAGTGCATTTGATAATATTAAAGTGTCTTCAGAAAGTTACACTGTACACCCAGCTAGGCTGTCATAAAAAGGCATCTCTGTCATTTTGCCCCTTACACAGACTACATGACCCTCCTCAGGACTTTCCACTTTCTGAATGGTGTGAGCTGAGTGAAATGGAGCGTTGAGCTGCTGAGGTAAAACCTTCGTCTTGGAATTGGTCCTACATTCTCCACTGGCCAGAACAGAGCAGTCTGCATTTTTATAGGATCACGAATGAGTGAGTTTACTTCAAGAAATTATTATTTATATAAGGTGATTCAAAGGTCTACCTATGATCTATCGTAGCATGACAACAGCTGTTTTATATGTGTGTATATATATATATATATATATATATATATATATATATATATATATATATATATGAGTTGTTTGTTTCACCTCTCTTTCAGGAATGAAAAATAATTAGCTGTTATATGGAGTCTTACATTTACTTCATGTTCCTGCCATCTGATCTAATAAGTGCTCAACCATTCATGTGAAGAAAAAGACCTGACTAACCCTGGATAACAAAATGTTTATTAAAGAATAATCCATGTTTGTAAAATACAGGGCTAGTCATCCAGACTCAGAGTAAACAACCCTAGACTAAAAAGAATTTCCAATGGTCATTTACCATTGGCACTGCAATTTAGTCCAAGATGAGCCTTAATCCAAGTAAAGGAAACCGGCCCATAGTGTTTGGACTGACTGCATTTGCAATCCATCATTTTTACAGGCTGCTGCTGTACTGTGAGACATGGCAGAAGCAGAGCTGGAGAAGCATACAGATCTTCCCTCCCCACAGGTCAGAGCAGCAGGGTGGTCAGTAGAAGGTTCAGTGTCCAAAAATAATAGAACATTTTGACACAGCATTCATTAGTAACGTCCATCAGTGTGGTTCATATAATTTTTAAGGGTTTCCTGTAATCAGCTTGTGCAGGTAATTTATCTTCAATATTGAGGTTATTCTGCAAATCACTGCAAATGGACATTGCGAGTGACATAATTTATTTGAAGCATTGATTTACAGCCAGGTTTTACTGGAGCTGTAAGGTATTCTGTTCCTACTAGTGTGACAGCAGAAACGTCAATTTAGAAGGTCTGTAATAGTGTAATAGTTAATAAATTATACATTGAATCAATGCATTGTGGTGGGCAAATATAAATATTTAAGTGATGGTTTCTAAATTGACTATTTAAATGTAGTAATAAGTAAATGGAACAGAGTGATAGACTCCGAGCTTTTCTTCCTAATTTGTGCATTTTCTGAGGTGTGCAGCCACATTCTTTCCATCAAGCGAATTATTATATTGTCATTGTTTCCATCATCTCTGTCCATTTTATTCAGTCCTAGAGTGGCGTGCTGAAGTTTTACTAGCTTCGTTGCCTTGGGTTGAACAGAAGAGCGTATATTAAGTAGATAAAATTCAGTACTGACACAAATATTTTACAAGATGCTCAACAACCCCTAAAACATTATATTCCTGAAGATATGAGTGATCCTTTAAAAATAAGATGAAAGCTAATAAATACACAAACTTGCTTCTTTACCCATGTGTGCCTAGGGTGCAATGCCAGTGGAAAAAACATGACTAATGTCATGGACCAACTGTGTATTTTCCACCTGTGTGTATTTGGAGTTGTAAGAGTCTTACAACATAAATCAGTTTGACACAAGATAGGCATCAGTGTCTCCTGTGGGCGGTGTAGTAATCCTTTTAGCTATGTTTTAAATCAGGGTGAATCTCTTTACACTCTTGATGTAATGTGATTAACATAAATAAATAGATTTAAAGCTGCTCTAGTCTGTGATAGGTCAGTAGTTTGGTTGGACATTGATGAAATTTGGTTATGAATGTGAATCGTCAGATGGTCTTGAATGACCAGATTATGATATAGTTGATAAATTTACATAGAGTAGTATAAATACAGTTTTCCATCACTGTAGGTTTTCTTCAGAAAAAATGTTTGCATTTGTTACAGCAACTGCACGTTATCAGAGCTATTTAATGGCATCGTGGACACATGGATGACAGTACATTTAGGGCATATTACACGTGAAATCCTTCCAGCATCACGTGGCAGTTCTATATGGCTACACTGAAGCAGTTAAAGCAAACCGTCTCACTGGAGATAAACCACTATGCTGCTAACACTGATGTCATTGCATAAAACCATCTGTTTGTTAAACCCAACAATAACAAACGCAAAAAGCATATGAATAATTTCACAGACATCCAAGAGGCTTATACAGTAAATGTGAAATAAATTCTGAAGCTTTTTACTAGTGCTCTCCTTTACAGCTAGTGTAATATATTATTATATGTGACCTTGGTTAATAAGAGTGTTTTCTTCACAGAACCATTGGGTAAAATGATACTTTCAAAATGCACAACTGACTCAACTCTTCCACTTTTGATCTAAGCCCACTGTAATAAATACTTACACATAAATATGTAATAAAAAAGGTGTCTGCCAGAGAGGTGCAGAATACAGAGTGCTGCATAAAAGACCATATCACTGCTGTGACTGTACCATAGCACTGCTGTGACTGTACCATATCATAGCACTGCTGTGACTGTACCATAGCACTGCTGTGACTGTACCATATCATAGCACTGCTGTGACTGTACCATAGCACTGCTGTGACTGTACCATATCACTGCTGTGACTGTACCATATCATAGCACTGCTTTGACTGTACCATATCATAGCACTGCTGTGACTGTACCATAGCACTGCTGTGACTGTACCATAGCACGAATTTAATGGCTGTGTGAAAATGTCCAATTCCAGTGGTGAGTCTTGTGTTCTTCTGTCCTCAGAGATTGTCTTTCTTTTTTTGTTACTGTCAGATAGAACCACATACAGTACAGATTGAACAGTAGATTTTTCCCCCTGTGAGTTTGTTATGCAAGGCAAAGGCCCTGAAGCTCATGGCTGTTTTCACATGCATCTTTGATCCTGTTCAGCTGACATGGAATCTAGTGGCAATGTTTCATTAACAAAATATGATTAAGCTTCTATTTAAAGAAGCTATAAAGTTCTATTTAAAATACAATAAAATGCATCTCCATCTGGATGCTTTTTGGCATTTTTCTTACCTCGTGCGGCATGTAATAGAATTCAGTAGTTTGTGCAAATGTTTTGGTAGCAGGATATATGTGCCTCTTGTTTAAATGTATCTGACCTTATTATGGTCTTTGATTTAAGGAGTCAGGCCAGCTGTAACGTCCATCTGCACCACTAGTTCCTTGGAATGTATGAGCACTAGAGTTCTACCTCATGCATATGCATGTGAGTGAGATCTGAGATTAGCGCTCTGTGACAAATGTCACAGTTACGGATGTGATCAGGAACGTGATCACGGTCCAGCTGGAAAATTCTTGAGCAGGTTTTTTTAAAGGATTGCAAATTTGACTCATATCTAAACCATTTCTTATAAGGCTTAAGCTAGTAATGGAGAGCTGATTAGTCTGACAGAAAGAAAAGAAACTGATGCTTTGAATGGACATTGGCATGATTTCTTAATTGTTTTACACCAACTGGGTCCACCATTTCCAAGAAATAAGGGTAAAATGTTAGCAAGCTGCTACTGCTTACGAAAGCCGAACTTTATATATCCGATGATAAGAAGAGATAAAAGATTACCAAAGTCCCAATAACATACTATTAATTTTTGTGAAATGGAATTTGCATTTATGTTCTTAGATTAGAACCAAAACCAGGGACACTAATGTATGTATGTTTGGCAGACAAAAAAGAATGAACTAATTATATATATAACTACATTATATATATATAACTACACAACAAATGCAGTGATTTATTTAAAACACTCTACTGCTTTCTGCAATGCTATTTTTTATTGTTTATTCAATCCATGTTTTTTGCCCTTACCTTGGCTGTATATTTATGCTATCCCGTTGAAAGTAAAGAGACCAATAATAAAACTAGTTTATTTTGCATTTTCAAAACCATCTGCAGCTCTGACTGACTGTCTGGTTATGAGACCTTTCATGCAGATTGCATTATTGATGTATTGATATAATAATGTGGCTGGACATTATTAGTTTAAAGACATTGGGGTGAGTTGTAGATGTTATTACAATCATCACATCCTGCCTTTTGATATATATATATATATATATATATATATATATATATATATATATATATATATATATATATATATATATATATATATATATATCTGTGTGTGTGTGGTGTGGCACAATATATAGCTATATATAAATATCTATATTTATATTGCATCTTGGTCATCTGGAATATTTGATGGTGATGTTTTATGGTATTCTAAATGTAAAATATCTCTTAATAATAGCCTCTTTGTTTGTATTACCCTTCTATAAGCATGAACACATCTTAAGGCTTAAGACATGGATAAAGAATCTGTTTTTTTCCAAGCGTTTAAATTTATTGTAGATACGATAGAGGATTTTATGTTGATTCTGTTCATGCCTATGTAAATGTCTGGTAGTTCTAACAAGATGACAAGGTAGTTGGATGAGCAGCTAAACAGATGACTGATCACAGCAAAACAGTTACCTCGGAAAAGCAGGTAGTTGTTCTTGTCGCCGCTTCACTGCACCTTTAATTGTGCCATCACCAGCGTCTCAGAGTTGAACTCAAACTGGTAACTTGATGACGCAGATTTCCCCCAGGAGTACAAACTTGGTGGGCGCTTTTTAAACGATGATGTGTAGCGATAAAAACTCTTATGGCGGTTTTTAAGATACTCCCGATAGTTCTTGGTAAGAAGCGTGTAAAGAAAAGGATTTATGCAACTGTTGCTGTACGTAAGACACGCTACAAGGTAGTTGATGCACGTATGTGTGTGAGAGGCCAGTCTGAGAGGCTCGTGGTATAGGGGTAAAAGTTGCCATATCCAAAAAGGAAGAAAACACGCCCAGAACACTAGTACGATTGTAAATATCATTATCAGCACTTTTTGCTTTGGAGAACGTTTGTTTCCCTTATTTATGGCTGAGGTCCTTTGCGATTCTAGGTATGTCCTTGCTAATCTGGTGTACAGGTAGCCAATTATGAGTCCAGGCGCCATTATGCTTGTGCAAAATAGGACAGTCAAATAAATCTTATAGGCTTGTGGTGCCCAAGTTGGTGCGCACATCCTTTTCACCCCTCCATCTGCGGCCTTTTTGGTGGTCTGATTAACCATGATGATCATAGGCAGAGTTAAAACTAATGACAGTATCCAGACGCCCCACGCCATGGCTTTACGGTAGCTTTTGGAGCGTTTGACAGTATCCAAAGGTTTCGTTACGGCCAAATATCGCTCTGTGCACATTACTGTTAATGTAAAGATACTTGCGTGCATAGTGAGGAGGTCCAGACTTAGAAGTATACGACAGCCCACATCCCCGAAGTACCAGTCCTTGAGAAAGTACGTGCACACCACAAACGGGATTGTGGAGAGGTAAAGCAGATCCGCAAGTGCCAAGTTAATTATTGAGATATACATAGAAGTGGCAAACCGAATAGAGTGACACATCACCACGAGTGTGTACACATTTCCCGAAACTCCAACGACATAAACCAATGAGAGCAACGTCCCGAAAGTCGAGGTAATTACCAGCTCGTCAGCGGAACCCGAGTTGCTGTTGCGAGATGCACCGTGGAAATTGCCTGGCTTGCTGAAATTCATTGCTCTCGTGAACGTGACAGAAGTAGCCTGTATCCCATAGAAAACTTTAGTAGGATGCGATTTGGCAGGTGCGCAATAGCGAGACACTGTTTTGGTGATTGAGAAATGTGTCTAAGCATAACCGCTGAGGTCCGCAGCTCCTGACGTCACCTCGACGTCTGCCACTGTTCAATATGATCAAAAGTTCTGTCGAACACATTGGTGATGGATCAGAAGGACCGGCTAACCAGTATTTTGTTGTAAATTGTTGCTTAGATTTTTTCGAGTAGGATTATAAGTATCTGTTCGCGGCAATAAATTAAATTGCAGACAAAACCGCAGATATATTATGCAGAATAATAATAATATGGTAAAATAATAAACTTTATGCATCCAAAATAGTATTACTGCTTTTACTAAATGTATATACTAAGTCATCAATTGGCGAAGATGATTCGGCTCTTTTACGCACGAACAGAGGTTGTCTTACAGTTGTACACTACACATAAAACAATACATTTAGAATAACAATACATAAGACTCCCTTAAACTTAATCTTACTTGAAGAATCTGCATGTTCAACATTTTACGACATGAGGAGACATAGTAATATAGCCACTAATCTTATTTTAATGTCTAGATCTATTTATTTAATCACTAACATTTTTAATATTGAAATGGTGGGAAAATAGAATATTTGAATCACAAAAATACATTTATTTTTTAGTGTAATGTGTGTGAGCGCGTATGCACTTATGTGTATGTGCAAGTGTGCATGTATGTCTTTCAGTGTGCACCGCAGTTGTTAAATAATTGAAGAGTAGCACAGTAGCAACATTTTCAGTGTTTTGACTCTGCCCACAGTGGGTATGAAATGAGGCCACTTGCGATTAAAAAGCAGGTATCATTTGAATACGATATTCTGCAGTTTAACAGTCATATGTTTAGTCATATGTAGGTAATCACAAATGTGGGCACATTCTGATGATAATTTGGGTGATATGTCTTTTATTTTGCCCTTATTTTCTGGTTCCAAAAATAGAGATCCAGTCCATACAGTCCATCCAGATGCACTTTATTGGGGTGAAGCAGAAATCAAAATCCAAGCAGTCCAAGGTCAATCAAAGCTAGATAGGCTAATAGAGGCACAAAATAAAAATGTAAAGTCAATCACTAAAGGCAAATTACCAGTATGAGACATTACGTGATAAGAACAGCCCAGAATTAAATATGGAACAGGAGCAGAGGGGCAGGAGCAGAGGGGCAGGG